>OLKM01000550.1:43667-53667 GCA_900291075.1 Melanogrammus aeglefinus | reverse complement strand
CTGTCTAACCCCTACCTGCTCCTTAATGACCTGTCTCTGTACTGTCTAACCCCTACCTGCTCCTTAATGACCTGTCTCTGTACTGTCTAACCCCTACCTGCTCCTTAATGACCCGTCTCGTGATTGATGATGACATATATACCGCCAAACCTGCTCCTATAATGACCTGTCTCTGTACTGTCTAACCCCTACCTGCTCCTTTAATCACCTGCTCTCTGTAACTGTCTAACCCCCTACCTGCTCCTTAATGGACCTGTCTCTGTAACTGTCTAAACCCCTACTGCTCCTTAATGACCTGTCTCTGTACTGTCTAACCACTACCTGCTCCTTAATGACCTGTCTCTGTACTGTCTAACCCCTACCTGCTCCTTAATGACCTGTCTCTGGTACTGTCTAACCCCGACCTGCTCCTACCTGACGCCGTCTCTGTACTGTCAATCCTCATACATGCTCCTTAATGACGCTGTCTCTGTACTGTCTAACCCCGTACCAGGTTACTCACAGTAAAGCCAGGACCAGTAGAGTAAAGGTGAGTTCTAGTGAGGGTTAGATGGTTGACGTGCTGGTATATTCTGATATACCCTCCTCCTCCCTTCACCCCACTGGGGGTCAGAGGGCACTCCCTCTCTCTCGGGGGCGAATTTCAACCTTCGGTGGGGTCGGAGTTCGTCCCGCTCCAAGCGTCTAACGCTGCGGTTCCCATGGTAACCGGGCGCCCCCCCACACCGTACTGTCTAACCCCCACTATCTGCTCCTTAATGACCCCGTTCTCTTGTACTGTCTAACCCCTACCTGCTCCTTCATGACCTGACCTGTCTGTACTGTCTAACCCCTACCTGCTCCTTAATGACCTGTCTCTGTACTGTCTAACCCCTACCTGCTCCTTAATGACCTGTCTCTGTACTGTCTAACCCCTACCTGCTCCTTAATGACCTGTCTCTGTACTGTCTAACCCCTACCTGCTCCTTAATGACCTGTCTCTGTACTGTCTAACCCCTACCTGCTCCTTAATGACCTTTTTCTGGACTGTCTAACCCCTCCCTACCTGCTCCTTAATGACTATAAATCGTGATTGATGATGACATATATACCGAAAAAGTTACTCACAGTAAAGCCAGGACCAGTAGAGTAAAGGTGGGTTCTAGTGAGGGTTAGATGGTTGACGTGCTGGTATATTCTGATATACCCTCCTCCTCCCTTCACCCCACTGGGGGTCAGAGGGCACTCCCTCTCTCTCGGGGGCGAATTTCAACCTTCGGTGGGGTCGGAGTTCGTCCCGCTCCAAGCGTCTAACGCTGCGGTTCCCATGGTAACCCGGGCGCCCCCCACACACCCCCCCACCCCGACTCAGACCTGCCCCCCCTATCAGTGACAGGCAGACCTCCTCCCCCCCTCCTCCCCCCCTCCTCCCCCTCCCCCTCCTCTCTTCCTCCTCCTCCTCCTCCTCCTGCTGCGGGGAGTCCATCCATCAACCCCCCCCCAGCCCCCCCCAGTGGGCTCTGTGTGGTCCTCGTCAGGCTGGGGGGGCAGCAGGAACCACAGGGACTCAGCTCAGCTCCATCACTGGAACACCGTCACTGGAACACCGTCACGGGAACACCGTCACGGGAACACCGTCACGGGAACACCGTCACGGGAACACCGTCACGGGAACACCGTCACGGGAACACCGTCACCGGAACACCGTCACGGGAACACCGTCACTGGAACACCGTCACGGGAACACCGTCACTGGAACACATCACTGGAACACCGTCACTGGAACACCGTCACCGGAACACCGTCACCGGAACACCGTCACTGGAACACCGTCACCGGAACACCGTCACTGGAACACCGTCACAGGAACACCGTCACTGGAACACCATCACAGGAACACCGTCACTGGAACACCGTCACTGGAACACCGTCACGGGAACACCGTCACGGGAACACCGTCACTGGAACACCGTCACAGGAACGCCGTCACTGGAACACCATCACTGAAACACCGTCCCGTCACCATCACGGGAACCACACGGCAGAACACTCGATGGAAGAGGAGGAGGAAACAACAGGAGCCCGCGGTACAGGAGCTGGACCCGGGGAGGACCAGCAGACCGGGTCTGTCTGACTTTTGGGGGGAGGAAGACCACACGCCCGTCTCACCCCCTCACTCACCTGGGAGTGAGATAGAACCTCCTGGGGGTTAGACAGAACCTCATCACCTGGGGGTGAGACAGAACCTCCTCACCTGGGGGTGAGATAAGACCTCCTGGCGGTGAGACAGGACCTCCTGGGGGTGGGACAGAACCTCCTCACCTGGGGAGTGAGACAGGACCTCCTTGGTGTGAGACAGAATCTGTTTCCTGGAGGTTGGGTGAGATTGATGAGAGAGAGAGAGAGAGAGAGAGAGAGAGAGAGAGAGAGAGAGAGAGAGAGAGAGAGAGAGAGAGAGAGAGAGAGAGAGAGAGAGAGAGAGAGAGAGAGAGAGAGAGAGAGAGAGAGAGAGAGAGAGAGAGAGAGAGAGAGAGAGAGAGAGAGAGAGAGAGAGAGAGAGAGAGAGAGAGAGAGAGAGAGAGAGAGAGAGAGAGAGAGAGAGAGAGAGAGAGAGAGAGAGAGAGAGAGAGAGAGTCCTGGTCTGACTCGTCCTCGTCCCTCCGTGGTGAGGTCCGGCATGACCTTGGAAACGGGGCGAGATTGTCCTCCCCGGGACCCCCGTTTTGGGGGGAGCGTGGAGGGCGCGGTGATGTCACAGCCAGCCTCCCCACGTCACCACACACTCCACCTGACCAGGTCCCTGTATGTGTTGTGTGTGTGTGTGTGTGGTGTGTGTGTGTGTGTTGTGTCCGGTGTCCCTGTGTGTGTGTGTGTGTGTGTGTGTGTGTGTGTGTGTGTGTGTGTGTGTGTGTGTGTGTGTGTGTGTGTGTGTGTGTGTGTGTGTGTGCCGAGTTCTGTGCGTAACGCATCCTTGGGGACCTCCCTCTCTGGGGGAGGTGGGGCTGGAGGAGGAGGAGGAGGTGGGGTGGATATAAGGAGCCTCTGAGGAGCGCAGGAGCACAGTGGATGAGTTCCCCTCCCAGCCTTCGGATAGGAGCAGCAGCAGGAGCAACAGGAGCAGAAACAGGAGGAGCAGCTCTGAGAGGAGGAGCAGGAGCAGGTAAGGAGTGGAGCGCGTGGCGAAGAGGAGGAGGAGGGACGAGGAGGGACGAGGAGGGACGAGGAGGAATGTAGGACTCCTGTAGGAGCGAGTAGTAGTTATCCTGAGGCATGGCTGTTGTTTTAGAAAGATCTCTCTCCCTCTCCCTCTCTCTCTCTCTCTCTCTCTCTCTCTCTCTCTCTCTCTCTCTCTCTCTCTCTCTCTCTCTCTCTCTCTCTCTCTCTCTCTCTCTCTCTCTCTCTCTCTCTCTCTTTACTCTCTACTTTCTATTTCCTATCCCTCTGGATACCCACAATGCCGAGCTTGTTCCACGTCTCTCCGTCTCCCCCCGGGGCTGTCGGCTTCGCAGCGGCGTCAGCGCTAACCCCACACCTGACTAATTAACCGGCAGCTCGTTAGTCCACAGGTGTGTGTGAGAGATAGGGAGGATCAACCAGAGAGAGACTTTATGAATGGTTATTAATAAGAGTTCTGATCAAGCACTTCTCCGTCTCTGTATGGCTGTTGTTCTTCATTGCTGTTGCAGCAGGCTGCCGGTTTGGGGGAGAGAGGCTGGTTCTCGTTCTCTTACTGCCTGTTGTTCTCTGAGGCTGTTGCAGCAGGCTGCCGGTTTGGGGGAGAGAGGCTGGTTCTGGTTCTCTTACTGCCTGTTGTTCTCTGAGGCTGTTGCAGCAGGCTGCCGGTTTGGGGGAGAGAGGCTGGTTCTGGTTCTCTTACTGCCTGTTGTTCTCTGAGGCTGTTGCAGCAGGCTGCCGGTTTGGGGGAGAGAGGCTGGTTCTCGTTCTCTTACTGCCTGTTGTTCTCTGAGGCTGTTGCAGCAGGCTGCCGGTTTGGGGGAGAGAGGCTGGTTCTGGTTCTCTTACTGCCTGTTGTTCTCTGAGGCTGTTGCAGCAGGCTGCCGGTTTGGGGGAGAGAGGCTGGTTCTCGTTCTCTTACTGCCTGTTCTTCTCTGAGGCTGTTGCAGCAGGCTGCCGGTTTGGGGGAGAGAGGCTGTTCTGGTTTTCTTACTGCCTGTTGTTCTCTGAGGCTGTTGCAGCAGGCTGCCGGTTTGGGGGAGAGAGGCTGGTTCTCGTTCTCTTACTGCCTGTTCTTCTCTGAGGCTGTTGCAGCAGGCTGCCGGTTTGGGGGAGAGAGGCTGTTCTGGTTCTCTTACTGCCTGTTGTTCTCTGAGGCTGTTGCAGCAGGCTGCCGGTTTGGGGGAGAGAGGCTGTTCTGGTTATCTTACTGCCTGTTGTTCCCGCTGGCTCCTTCTGTGGCGCTTCCTTCCAACCCATTACTTTGTAATCAACGTGGGATTAATTAACAGCAAACAGGGATGCCGACAGTGTTGTGTTCTTAAGCCCGGGGGGGGGGGGGGGGGGTGGGGGGCGCTCGTTTGAAGAGACGCTTTAATCTGCTGATAACCGATCAATGGCTCTTTGATGCAGTCCCCCCACACGTACCCCTTTAACCGTACCCCTTATCGTACCCCTTACCCCATATCATACCCTACCCCGTACCCTTTATCATACCCCGTACCCATTATCATACCCCGTACCCATTATCATACCCTGTACCCTTTATCATACCCTGTACCCATTATCATACCCCGTACCCATTATCATACCCCGTACCCATTATCATACCCTGTACCCTTTATCATACCCTGTACCCTTTATCATACCCCGTACCCATTATCATACCCCGTACCCCAGGCACGTTCTCCAACATGGACTGGTTATGTTGGGTAAAACATATTGTTGGTTTTCTCTGGTCAGGAGTGTAGTGTTGGAACACTGCGTCTGTTGTAGAATACAAGACGAGATCTCTCTGGTCTCTCTAGTCTCTCTGCTTGTTCTGGTCTCTCTGCCTGTTCTGATCTCTCTGTTCTCTCTGGTGTCTATGGTCTCTCTCTCGAGTCTCTGTCTGGCCTCTCTGGTCTCTCTCTGGTCTATATCTGGTCTCTCTCTGGCCTCTCTGGTGTCTCTCTGGTCTCTGTGGTCTCTCTGTGGTCTCTCTCTGGTCTTTGGGGTCAATGTTGTCTCTGTGGTCTCTCTGTGGTCTCTGTGGTCTTTCTGTGGTCTCTCTCTGGTCTCTCTGTGGTCTCTCTGTGGTCTCTGTGGTCTCTTTGGTCTCTCTGTGGTCTCTCTGTTCTCTCTCTGGTCTCTCTCTGGTCTCCCTGGTCTCTGAGGCCTCTCTCTGGTCTCTCTCTGGTCTATGTGGTCTCCCTGTGGTCTCTGTGGTCTTTCTGTGGTCTCTCTCTGGTCTCTCTGCGTGACTCAGCCTCGAAGAGGAGGGTGAAATTATCAGAGAACACTAATGAGAGACGTCCGAGCCCTCCTCTCATTTCCTCACAACCTGCCACCACCCGGCGCCTCCATCACTTGGGTGGAAGCTCTCTCGCCCACCGCCTCGCTCGCTGGGTCTAAAGCTCTCTCGCCCACCGCCTCGCTCGCAGGGTCTAAAGCTCTCTCGCCCACCGCCTCGCTCGCAGGGTCTAAAGCTCTCTCGCCCGACGCCGCGACAGATTGTCTCCAGCCGCCGCCCTTAAATCAGCAGAAAACAAAGCAGATGAGCTCTGATAGGCCGCATCACAGCGGGAACCGAACCCAGAAACCCCCGGGACCAAACCCAAAAAGCCCCAGGACCGGATCCCAGAACAACAATGGTTCTGACCATGACGCCAACTATGACGCCAACTATGACGCTAACTATGACGCTAACTATGGCGCCAACTATGACGCCAACTATGACGCTAACTATGGCGCTGATTATTGGTCTAGCTATGACGCTCACTACGATGTGGGTTCGACTCCCTCTTGGTCAGAGCTCTGCACTAACCCTGGTCAGCGCCGGCGTTTATCAGCAGCTCATTCTTACCCCCTGGCGTCCGGGATGGAATAATGATTTTGTGAAGCACTCTGCTGTTGACACAGCCCTCACAGCTCTCCCTGGGCTCAGGAGAGCCGGTTCAGGTGCGCTGTTGTTTCTACTGGCTCAGTGTGAGCGAGAGGAGGTCTTATCCCCCCGCTGCTCTCCTTTAGATCTGACCGTTAACGCTCCCACCTTCATTAACCCGCCAACGTCTAACACGCTGTCTGATTAACACACCCTAACCTCTGAGATCCCTGCTACGCCTGCTGAAGACACTCAGGTCCAGTCAGGACCAGGCTTAAGACAGTGTCTGTCCTCTATCACAGGCTGTCCTCTATCACAGTCTGTCCTCTATCACAGGCTGTCCTCTATCACAGGCTGTCCTCTATCACAGGCTGTCCTCTATCACAGTCTGTCCTCTATCACAGTCTGTCCTCTATCACAGTCTGTCCTCTATCACAGTCTGTCCTCTATCACAGTCTGTCCTCTACACAGTCTGTCCTCTATCACAGTCTGTCCTCTATCACAGTCTGTCCTCTATCACAGTCTGTCCTCTATCACAGTCTGTCCTCTACACAGACTGTCCTTTATCACAGCTACAGCCTGTCCTCTATCACAGCCTGTCCTTTATCACAGTCTGTCCTCTACACAGACTGTCCTTTATCACAGTCTGTCCTCTATCACAGTCTGTCCTCTACACAGTCTGTCCTCTATCACAGCTACAGTCTGTCCTCTATCACAGTTTGTCCTTTATCACAGCTACAGCCTGTCCTCTATCACAGCCTGTCCTTTATCACAGTCTGTCCTCTACACAGTCTGTCCTCTATCACAGCTACAGTCTGTCCTCTATCACAGTTTGTCCTTTATCACAGCTACAGCCTGTCCTCTATCACAGCCTGTCCTTTATCACAGTCTGTCCTCTACACAGTCTGTCCTCTATCACAGCTACAGTCTGTCCTCTATCACAGTTTGTCCTCTATCACAGTCTGTCCTCTACACAGACTGTCCTCTATCACAGACTGTCCTTTATCACAGCTACAGTCTGTCCTTTATCTCAGAGCTGCAGGCTGATCTGTGGTTTGACTTCAGTTGGTTTGGGGTCGTTTATCTTTAAAGCGGTGAATAGACTTCATCTCTAGTCGATCACAGCCACCACCACCCCCTCCCACACACACACACACACACACACACACACACACACACACACACACACACACACACACACACACACACACACACACACACACACACACACACACACACACACACACACACCATCATACACACATCCAACACACACACACACACACCATCATACACACATCCACACACCCCACCAAACCATCAGACACAACCCCCCCCAAACACACACACCCTCATACACACATACACCCACCCCACACACACAATGATACACACACATCATAACACACAACATACACACACCAACTCCCTCCCACACACGACACACACACACACCACACACACACACACACACACACACACACACACACACACACACACACACACACACACACACACACACACACACACACACACACACACACACACACACACACAGGTTGCCCACAGACACTTCAACAGTTAAAACCAAGAGGGGAATGGCACCGACCACCCTTCTGTACTGCGGAGGGCTAGGCTATTAAATAGGAGAGCTCTGGTGCAGATCCTAATCTATCCAATCAGACGGCCGCCGGGCGGCTAATGTGTCCTTCACCCCGCCGCCGCCGCCGCCGCCAACGCCGCGCGGTAGCTCAGCAGGAAGTAACACTCGACGAGCAAACAAATGAGCAGAACACACAGAGAGGGGGAGGAGGAGGAGGAGGAGGAGGAGGAGGAGGAGGGGAGGGGGAGGAGGGGGAGGGAGAGGAGGAGGAGGAGGAGGGGGAGGAGGGGGGGGAGGAGGAGGAGGGAGGAGGAGGAGAGGAGGAGGAGGAGGAGGATGATGGGAGGAGGAGGAGGAGGAGGAGGAGGAGGAGGAGGAGGAGGGGGAGAGAGAGGAGGAGGGGGAGGAGAGAGATGAAAAAAAAAAAGAACCAAAGAAAGAATCAAAGCTTCTGGAGTATTGTAGAAGGTTACAACAGCGAAAACACGGGAATCACACTACACACAGACGCACACATACACACACGCTCAGACGCACACGCACAGACACACACACATTTGCATGCACACAAAATGGCGTTGGGTGGTAATGGTGTGGAAAGGAAGCTCTAACGACGCTGCGCTGGGGGGTAATTGTGGGGTAATGATACAGGGTACAGTCATCGGGATAATGGGGTAATGATGAGGTCATGGACGGGGGTTTGGCCAGTTGGTCAGGGTGTGGTGAAACTACGTAATGACGTGATGATAATGAGGTCGTGGGTTGGTAATGATATGGTGCCCTTCTATACTGGTATGGTGACGTTGAGGTAATGACGTGGTCAGGGTGAGGTAATGATGTGGTCAGGGTGAGGTGATGATGTGGTCAGGGTGAGGTAATGACGTGGTCAGGGTGAGGTAATGACGTGGTCAGGGTGAGGTAATGACGTGGTCAGGGTGAGGTGATGACGTGTGGTCAGGGGTGAGGTAATGACGTGGTCAGGTGTGAGTGGTCAGGGTTGAGGTAATGACGTGGTCAGGGTGAGGTAATGACGTGGTCAGGGTGAGGTATGACGTGGTCAGGGTGAGGTAATGACGTGGTCAGGGTGAGGTAATGACGTGGTCAGGGTGAGGTAATGACGTGGTCAGGGTGAGGTCAGGGTGAGGTAATGACGTGGTCAGGGTGAGGTAATGACGTGGTCAGGGTGAGGTCAGGGTGAGGTAATGACGTGGTCAGGGTGAGGTAATGACGTGGTCAGGGTGAGGTAATGACGTGGTCAGGGTGAGGTAATGACGTGGTCAGGGTGAGGTCAGGGTGAGGTGACGTAGTCAGGGTGAGGTACTGACGTGGTCAGGGTGAGGTGACGTGGTCAGGGTGAGGTAATGACGTGGTCAGGGTGAGGTCTTGTTGAGGTAATGACGTGGTTATGTTTATTAAGGCTGTGGTAAGGCTTGTGGTGAGGCTGTTTGAGAGGCTGGTTGTCAGGCTGGTGGTCAGGCGGTCAGCCTCACCAGGCCTCTCTGTGTCCTGGACGTCTGGTGGATCAACGCAGCGACCTGAAGAGACGGCACACATGATTCTCATTGGCTGCCAGCATGAGACGTGCCTCCAATGTGACCAATGGGGTCATTTATAGGTTTCCATCCGCGGAAATCACCGACGGGCGAGAGACCCCCGCACACGACAAAGAGAGAGAGGTAGCCAGAGAGAGTAACGGAGGACATCAAAGCGATGTGAAAATAAGTGTGATATGGAGTGTGTGTGTGTCTATGAGTGTGTGTGTGTGTGTGTGTGTGTGTGTGTGTGTGTGTGTGTGTGTGTGTGTCTGTGAGTGTGTGTGTGCTTGTGTCTGAGTGTGTTTGTGTGTGTGTCTATGCCTGTTTGTGTATGGGTGTGTGTCTAAGAGTATGTAGGTGTCAATGATTTGTGTGTGTGTGTGTGTGCGTAAGTGTGAGTATGTGTGCGTGTGTTTGTGTGTCTCTATGAGTGTGTGTGTGTGTGAGGTCTTTAGGTTATCTGCACATTAACAACTTTAACAATCTTTTTGCGTTTGTTTCCCGTTAACGGACACGACAATGAGTCAGAGGTTTATCAGCCTGTCGCCTCCACCGCACCCCCATTCTTTCAAAAGTTTCACAGCCAGTGAACACGCTATGCAGACCTGTCTCTCTCTCTGTCTCTCTCTCTCTCTCTCTCTCTCTACTCTCTCTCTCTCTCTCTCTCTGTCTCTCTCTCTCTCTCTCTCTCTCTGTCTCTCTCTCTCTCTCTCTCTCTCTCTCTCTCTCTCTCTCTCTCTCTCTCTCTCTCTCTCTCTCTGTCTCTGTCTCTTTCTCTCTCTCTCTCTCTCTCTCTCTCTCTCTGTCTCTGTCTCTGTCGCTCTCTCTCTCTCTCTCTCTCTCTCT
>OLKM01000550.1:24364-32515 GCA_900291075.1 Melanogrammus aeglefinus | reverse complement strand
ACGCCGCAACACAGGGAGAGGTCGGCGTGACGACAGTCCTTCCTTAGTAAGAACATATCTCAGTCACAAAGCTTGTGCTTGATGCATATTATGGAATGGCATCTGTACGCTCACTAGAGCTTGTGGATGCTCAACAGGAAACAGTGATCAGCCGGTTGCTAAGGAGACGATATCATCCTGCTCACGGGAGATCACCTCCTCTGAAGGGAACCTCTGTGATACTCCTCTAGGGTTAGGGCGAGGGGGAGACAGTTGGGAGGTGAGACAGGGACAGGTGAGACAGACAGACAGACCTGGTTCTGGGTGTGGGGGTGAGACAGACAGACCTGGTTCTGGGTGTGGGGGTGAGACAGACAGACAGACCTGGTTCTGGGTGTGGGGGTGAGACAGACAGACAGACCTGGTTCTGGGTGTGGGGGTTTCTGGAGGACGGAGGACAGGCTGGTCAGCACCATGGCCGCCATGATCTCATCCATCTCCACCGACTCTGGACTGCACCACCTGCACCACCGGGGTGTTAGACACTTTACACACACACAACACACCACACCACCACACACCACACACACACACACACACACACACACACACACAACACACCACACACACACACACAACAGCAGTTGTACTTCACACACACACACACACACACCACACACACACACACCACACACACACACACACACACACACACACCACACACACACACACACACACACACACACACACACACACACACACACACACACACACACACACACACACACACACACACACACACACACACACACACACACACACACACACACTACAGAGTGTACTTCATAAACACACCTGTGTGGAGCCTCCATATTGACTGACGTGTTGCCCAGGGGCATCATGGGAGCTGTAGTTTGTGGAAGAAGAGGTACGGGTTCCAGCGCTGAGAGGGTCCCCCTGACGCAACCACGCATGTACACCTAGGCACACACACACACACACACACACACACACACACACACACACACACACACACACACACACACACACACACACACACACACACACACACACACACACACACACACACCATGTTCTATGTCGAGCAGAGGAACTGTGGCAGAAACCATTCAGGATAAATTAAGTACAGGGCTGACATCTTGTCTTCTCACCATCTCTGGCCCCAAAGGGTCGTAGGTCGTAGGACCCGGGCAGGCTGGCTTCCTGTCCACCCCCGTCCCCACTTCCTGTCCGTCCCCCTGTCCGTCCCCTGGTCCGTTGGCCGCCATGATGTCCTCCTCTTCACCTGACCCCAGGAGGAGAGCGATGAGTGACATCACAAAGGGTAAGGTGCCACCCAGACAGCCCGCCCACTGGACTTGACCCACTGGTAGGCTGGTCTGTCTGTCAATCAAACATCGGTAGACTGCGTGTGGCTCAGGAGGTAGAGCGGGTTGGTGTAACCAGGAGGTTGCTTTGGTTGAGTGTCAAGGCGTCCCTTACCCCGACTGCTCCCGGTGAGCTGTCTGTCACCTTGCGTGGTTAACACCGCCGTCGGCGTGTGAACGGGTGAACGTGCGGCAGTACTGGGAAGCGCCTTAAAAAATCGCTGGATAACTGCAGCCTATCTGGGTGGGCACTCCCACGTTGGATTTCACGATAGTATTATAGTAATATAACATGGGACTAACCAATGTATAACCAAGTTCTGTATGCCTGAAGACCTATGCAAATGTGTATTACATGACATATTAGACTTGAGGGGGGGATGTTGAATGGGACACTGGAAGAGTGTGTCCGCTAAGCGCCCCGAGGGAAACTGATTTATTATCATCCGGTGGAGGATGAGACGAGGTGGAAGACCGCCGGGACTGCACCGAATCCACCCACACATCACGTCGACGCGAGCTCAAGAATAGAAAACGGGGTGTTCACGGCTTTGAAGACGTTATCCGACGTTATATTCGGGTTCTGGCCTCAAATGCTCCGAAGAGAAGAGAGGAGGGCCATTTCTAACCCGCTCCTCTCAGCCAATCAGCGCGGAGCACCGGTAGTAAACAAGTGACATAGTGTTGACCAGGAGGCTCCTCTGATTGGTCAAGGGCGGATTTCTTAGACACACACCCCCCTCTGACAACGTGTTCTGACACGAGTCTGACCGGGCTGTCGAGATATGAGCCGAATATAACCGAGTCGGTCACAACACACACACACACACACACACACACACACACACACACACACACACACACACACACACACACACACACACACACACACACACACACACACACACACACACACACAGGCACACCAAAACACACACGACCCCCCCAGCTCGACATGTTTACTTGACGTCTCAGGAGGTCGCTGCAGTATAAACTACTAATCCCGTCGTGTTTACTAAATCAACACCCGGCAAACGCGCGGGGATGCGGTCGACGTCAAACACGCACGCACGCGCACACAAAAACACAAAACAACACATCATGCACGACAACAATAAGCGTCACTCCTGTAACGCGCATCGTGCAACCGGCGGTAGATACCTGCTGTGCGTCCCGTCCGCGGAGCTCCTCCGGCGGGCTGCTGTTGGGGTCCCGCGGCCGGCCGGCTCCTGTCCGGGAGAGAAGGGGGTTGGGTCGGCCGGCTCTACCGCTCCTCCGACTGAGCTCACAGCCGACCAATGGCGTGGCTCACAGCTGGACCAGCCGGCCGCGCGCACGGCCCGTCCCCGCAGGATGATGTAGGTGAGGGGTTACACGTGACGCGCATGCTCACCAAACTAGAAATATGAGTGACGGCGCTGTGGTGAAGAATGTGATGACTTCGTGCGTTGGCATGAATCTCTACATTTGTTCTATTAATATCACAATCTCTGCATTTAGCGTCGTGTAATCAATCATCTATTTGCATGCGGGAGAGAGAGAGAGAGAGAGAGAGAGAGAGAGAGAGAGAGAGAGAGAGAGAGAGAGAGAGAGAGAGAGAGAGAGAGAGAGAGAGAGAGAGAGAGAGAGAGAGAGAGGTTTCCAGTCTTCCAGTGTCACCCTGCCGTCATCATCAGTAAGCTTTCAGCTTTCATCCAGAAGATCCCCACAGAACACACGGAGGAGACGAGGCAGTGTGCTGATGTAGTTTATTGGTTCAGGTTATTCTTTATGACGCATAAAGCGGTTCAAGCGATCATTCAAGGAAGCAACATCAGTTCTCCACGACTGGGAGCAAAACAATGAACACGTACAATACAATATAATTACAAAAGTATCCTCCTAGACCAGAACCGACCCTGACTGACCTCTGACCCTTATCGTCGTCATGACGACCCGTCACGTCTGTCTGCACGAGAGAAAAGAGAACATCACAGAGGGAAGGGATGGAGAGTTGTAGGAACCGTCTGGTAAATAACACAGCAGACCGCTGAGTGGGTCTGGGGGGAGATGGGGAGGGTGGAGGTGGTGGAGGTGGTGGAGGTGGAGGTTTACCACGGGCGAGAGAGGTGGAGGAGGAGGAGGGTCATCACGAGGAGAGAGGTGGAGGAGGAGGTGTGTCATCACGGGGAGAGAGGTGGAGGAGGGTGGAGGAGGAGGTGGAGGTTTACTATGGGGCAAGAGAGGTGGAGGAGGAGGAGGGTGGAGGAGGAGGCGTATCATTACGGGGAGAGAGAGGTGGCGGAGGTGGAGGTTTACCACGGAGCGAGACAGGTGGAGGAGGAGGTGGAGGTGAGAGAGGTGGAGGAGGAGGTGTGTCATCACGAGGAGAGAGGCGCCTTCCTCCCTCTACATTCACCATCTCACAAGTTAGGGTTGCATTAGAATCCACCCTAACCTTTAGGTTAAAGTGATGGTTCGGCGTAAAATTCACCTAGGGTCATTTCCACCATGACATCCAGCCAAATACCCTGTTAGAAGCATTTTTAGCGATGGTCAACACTGGTCAAGATCGGGCTAAGACCGGGCTATCAGCCGAATGGCTTAGTGCTGCGCGAACGGAACAGTGTGTTTATCTAGTAAATGATTAAATTACCCCACTAATAATGTCTGGAATGTTACCAAACTTCTGCAGTAGTACACATAGGGTCTGTACTCACAAAACGAGGCATTGGAAAGTTTGTAAGTACACCAGGAGTATGTATTGACAAATGAAATAATTGAATACTTGTTACATTTATAAAAGTCAATACATTTCTATGGAGTGTTGAATTCACTAGCTTTTTCATTACACTTGTGAGTTTTACTTTGACACGTTTACTAGCTTTTCCTGAAACACGGACGTGACGTCGACGCAGCGGCAGCTTTTAGCAGCAGAAAGTTGAAGCTATCAGGCAAGTGTTCTTTTTAATATATACTCCTGGTGTACTTACAAACTTTCCAATGCCTCGTTTTGTGAGTACAGACCCTATGTGTACTACTGCAGAAGTTTGGTAACATTCCAGACATTATTAGTGGGGTAATTTAATCATTTACGAGATAAACACACTGTTCCGTTCGCGCAGCACTAAGCCATTCGGCTGATAGCCCGGTCTTAGCCCGATCTTGACCAGTGTTCACCATCGCTAAAAATGCTTCTAACAGGGTATTTGGCTGGATGTCATGGTGGAAATGACCCTAGGTGAATTTTACGCCGAACCATCACTTTAACAGGTGGGGAAGGGTTGAGGGTGGTGTTATTAGGGTTAAGGGTGGTGTTTGGGATGTGAGGGCCTCTTGTTCAGTCCAGGGAGGGACTTGAGGACAGTGCATTGTGGGAGATGTAGTTTGTCTAGGCTGTGATGTGACCCCCGGGTGGAGGGGGGGGGGGGGGGGGGGGGGGGGGTGGGGGTGGAGCGTCTAGTTGGTCCCCTCCAGGGAGCTCTTCGGCATGTCGCCATGGTTACGCCAGGCGGTGAATTCCTGGTTATCTGAGGACCAGAGGTGGGGTCAAAAACCATGGCTGGTTGTCATGGGGACACATGTGGTCTGGTTGTCATGGAGACAGGTGTGCTCTGTGTTTCAGGTGAACTCACCGGCCTTGGTCCCGCTGCCCAGGTCCGGGGCGTCTTGCTGCTCAGCCAGTGGGGCGGAGGGAAAACACCGTCAGATAACGCTGCTCTACAATACTATATACAATACTAATGCTACTAGATATAGATGATTCTACTATAAAGATAACGCAGCTCTACAATACTATATACAATACTAATGCTACTAGATATAGGTGATTCTACTATATAGATAACGCAGCTCTACAATACTATATACAATACTGATGATATAGATGATTCTACTATATAGATAACGCAGCTCTACAATACTATATACAATACTAATGCTACTAGATATAGATGATTCTACTATATAGATAATGCTGCTCTATGATACTATATACAATACTAATGCTACTAGATATAGATGATTCTACAAGCTACAAGCTATAGTTAATGCTGCTCTATATCTCATGCTACTAGATATAGTTGATTCTACGATGTACATTATTCTACGATGTATAGTTAATGCTATAAATGGAATGCGGCTAGATGAAGCTGATTCTATGATATACAGTGAATGCTGTAACGCTATGCCCCTAGATATAGAGGATTCTATGATATACAGTGAAATCTGCTCTATATCTAATGCTAGATATAGATGATTCTATGGTACATTTAATGCTGCTCTTCCTCTAATGCTACTAGATATAGGTGATTATACGATATAGTTATTGCTAAACAGCCTATGCTACTAGGTATAGTTGATTCTACCATATACAATTAGTCCTATACAGCTCATGCTACTAGATATAGGTGTTTCGACGATATACAGTGGATGCTGCTCTTCATCTAATGCTACTAGATATAGCATATTCTAGATTATACCGTTAATGCTGCTCTATATCTAATGCTACTAGATATATATGATTCTACGATATACAGTTAATGCTATAGAGCTAATGCTTCTCAATGATTCTATGAATTCCGCTCTATATATCTATGTCGATATCATGCTACTTGGTACTGCTACATGCTCCTCTGAGCTCCAGACAGAGGGGAGGCCGCCCGTACCCCCAGGTTGACGTCGTACGCGTTCTCCGGTTTCCTGTGGTGGAGAAAACATGTTAGCATGGTGTTAGCAGCAGCACGTTACCAGCAGCCTATGTTAGCATGATGCTAGCATGATGTTAGCATATAAGAGAAAACAGGGTCTGCACACTGTTTTAATGCTCCAGAAGTAGATTTATTTACAAACAGGCAACGTTTCGATCGCTAGGGATCTTCATCAGGAATCTATAGGCACCAGCATGATGTTAGCACACATGATGGTTTGATCTTGATGGTTTGATCTATCTATCTATCTATCTATCTATCTATCTATCTATCTATCTATCTATCTATCTATCTATCTATCTATCTATCTATCTATCTATCTATCTATCTATCTATCTATCTATCTATCTATCTATCTATCTATCTATCTATCTATCTATCTATCTATCTATCTATATATATATATATATATATATATATATATATTTTATTGGCATGAAAAATAACTTTGCTAAGGCAGTTAAAAACAAATCTAGAGTATGAGGAAAAAGTCTAAACACAGAGTGAGAGATCTATTATCAGTACAAGTCAGTCTTGTCTGTCTGTCTGTCTGTCTGTCTGTCCAGATAACCCCCTCTTTCACCAGGTGTGTGTATGTGAGGTAAGGTATGTTTGTTTGGTATGACTGGGCGTTGGCTGTTACACACACATATGTCTGTGTGTGCTTATATGTGTGTGTGTGTGTGTGTGTGTGTGTGTGTGTGTGTGTGTGTGTGTGTGTGTGTGTGTGTGTGTGTGTGTGTGTGTGTGTGTGTGTGTGTGTGTGTGTGTGTGTGTGTGTGTGTGTGTGTGTGTGTGTGTGTGTGTGTGTGTGTGTGTGTGTGTGTGTGCGTGTGTTTGTTCGAGGTAATGAGTGATTCTACCCATATTGATTCTAAACTTCCTTTTGAGCGGAAGAAGAAAAATCATAATTCATCAACCAGCCTCTTTAAACACGGACAACTCCCATCGTCACGACAACACCCAGCTGGTCCAACTAGTCCTCTCTCTCTCTCTCTCTCTCTCTCTCTCTCTCTCTCTCTCTCTCTCTCTCTCTCTCTCTCTCTCTCTCTCTCTCTCTCTCTCTCTCTCTCTCTCTCTCTCTCTCTCTTCTCTCTCTCTCTCTCTCTCTCTCTCTCTCTCTCTCTCTCTCTCTCTCTCTCTCTCTCCCCTCCAGGACCAATACTGTGAGTCAGACCTGAGCCCTGCTTAACTATTCAGGACCGGATCAAACGGCGAGTTACGACAAACATGCTGCTAATCACACATGATATCACAGGTAGCCAACAAACACAAGGAAACAAGTCACTACACATTGTTAAATGCATCACACCATAACATGTGATCGAATCACATGGTAACACAGCGCAACATGTTGACATCACCGTATTTATCTGGCTGTGGTGGTCTCCGACGGATGACTGACCATACTGACTGACTCAATCAAACAGTTCTGACCGGTGTTAGCATAACTCTCACAGGACCGATCTGGGTCAGCCCACGCTAACCCTCTCCTGTCTCCACTAAACCATCCATTACCAACCGCAACGACATACTGCTCAACATACACCTCTCCCTGCCTGACACACACGGGGGTCCAGACTGACAGCGCTGGACTGACGCTGTGTGGGTGGCCGGTGGCTCACACTGAGCACCCAGAATCAGGGGAGAGAACCAGACCAACGAGGTCACAGGGGGTCTGGAGGTTCTAGTGGTACTCTCCCTCTCTCTCTCTCTCTCTCTCTCTCTCTCTCTCTCTCTCTCTCTCTCTCTCTCTCTCTCTCTCTCTCTCTCTCTCTCTCTCTCTCTCTCTCTCTCTCTCTCTCTCTCTCTCTCCGTGCCACCCCAGGGGAGACGTCAGAGTTTCAGCCCTCAGACCAGTAGGTGGGTGTGTGACCAGTAGGGGTGTGTGTGTGTGTGTGTCGGGGGGGGTCGTAGGGTATCAGTTCTCTCACCGGCGACACCTCATGCACAGCGTGAGGAGGGTGATGCTGAGCGTGAGGAAGACCAGGGTGGAGAGGAGTGCGAGGACCGGGGACGAAGACCAGGCTGCAGAGCTCAGCTCTCCCACTAGATTGACTGGTGCCATACTGGGAGGGGGACCACCAAACCATTAA
>OLKM01000550.1:14364-19364 GCA_900291075.1 Melanogrammus aeglefinus | reverse complement strand
AGGGTGTGGGTTGCGGTTGATTAGACGCATATATACCACTGCTGTCCTCCCCAGAATGCAGCTCCCGTCAGGTATGCGGTCCGCGGAGCTGTCACGCTGCTGGCATGCAGACCGGCCTGTGGGACGGGGCGCGGAGGGAGGTCCTCCAGATGGAGATCAGGTCCATCACCTTTTCCTCTTACTCAGACCGGCAATACTAAAGCTGGCGTCAGTCCCTCGTTATGTATGTTTGTGGTGACCAGTTGATGAGTGGTCAACTTAACAACGTATAAAGTTGTATGGCTCTGAGATAAGTCAGACCCTGTAGGCGTGGCTTATTTACCATTCCTCCCATACCAGTGTAAGCTTCACGAAATAGCCTAGAGGTGGTGAATGTAAACAGGTGTGTGTGTGTGTGTGTGTGTGTGTGTGTGTGTGTGTGTGTGTGTGTGTGCGTGTGTGTGTGTGTGTGTGTGTGTGTGTTGTGTGTGTGTGTGTGTGTTGTGTGTGTGTGTGTGTGTGTGTGTCTGTGTTGTTTGTGGATGTGTGATGTGTGTGTGTGTCGCGTATGTGTTCTAAGCTAATGTACCTTAACGGCAAACACACATCACCAGTAGCCCTTAGTGAATACCCTTTTACACATTGTGCAGATAGTCATGTAGTATAGCTGAGTATACTGATTCATTATGCCCTTAGATCCCATTCACATCATAATGAATCAATGAATGACGTTGGTTTGTTTATTTAATCTCTAATAGATTATGCATTCGCCAAACAACATATAGAAATGCACTTATGGGAAATTTGGAATTGGCCTCTATTCAGTCGAATCTAAATACTAAGAGATGGGGCTTTAAATTATGAACTATTTAGTGAGCCAGTTTATAAGTAAACATTCCAGTGTCGTGGTAACTTCTTTCACTGGCAGAGGGCGCTGTTCTGCCCTTTATTTACATCGCTGCTCTGGCTTCCGTGGAACAACGACTGGCACAACGACTGTGAAACACCATCCAACAAACATATATCCCTATTCTAGTTGTTATTTTAGTTCAAGAAGAAGGAAAAGGTAAACAAGCTGTTAGTTAGTAGCGCCTAAACCCGTCTAATAAATGTTATCAAAATAATACTAGAGTTAACAGAGAATAAAGAAATATGAACTCCTCCTCTTCCGCTTTGTATTTCGCGGGACTTCTGAAGGGGCGTGTCCGTTCCGTAGAGATATCGCCCTCTTGATTGGCGACACACCATCGCTTCCCCGCCCAACAACGCAAAAAGAGGCGTCGCAGTTTGGACCAATCGGTTGGGCCGTTTCTGTAGCACGTGGTGATCCTCACAGTGGCGCCGAAAGGCCAGTATTGTGTTTCGGACAGAGGCGGAGCGGTCATCTCCTGAACATTACTGAATATCCTCCACTTTTAGAACCGAATAACAACCTTAAGGACCTTTTATTAACATGAATAACGAGGGTATTAACGAGGCGGAGATGCGGGAGGCGCAGAGGGAGTATCTGGACTTCCTGGACGACGATGTAAGTCTTTATATTACTTAACTGAAGCCGTCCATGTTCGGAGACCATGCGGCCCATTAAAGACCCGCTTTAGGGTTTTGATTAGTGAAGTGCTATTCAACCGACCACTAACCATGTTTGTTACTGATCTCATATGATCAAATGGTTCGCTGTTCTTGTTGTGAGTTTATTAACTATTGGGGAGAGATTGGGGAGACGCGTTTTGCGCTCCACCCGGCGGAATGAATGTGTGACGTCACGGGGTTAACGCTTCACCACTTCATCACGAAATATGACGTCACACAACTAGTGCACACAAAAAAACTGCAGACCCTACACCCCTTTCGAGGGGTCATTACGATGGGGGAGGGGGTCTTCATCCCCCCCTGACGTCCCCCATGCAGCTTCAGCTCCCTCGAGGACCTTCTCTCCTCGACGAGTGATTGACAGGTCAAATCGGACTTTTTTTTTCTAAAGTTGAACTGCCCATACAATAGTATTTATGCCCCCATATATAACCTCCAGTCCTTGTAATGTGTAAATATATCATATAATATTAAAAAAATGTGAAGAGGTTTCGATTTTGTGGTGATGAAAACGACTACGCAGATTGAGAAAAGTGTTGTCATGGCGACGCGGCGTTGATTTCCTGGTGCACTCCTGAGCATGATGGGGTCTGGGTCAAATCTAATTGTGTGTTCGACTCCAGGTCAGACAGTCGGATCGATCATAGAGCGATGGTTGTGTTGAGCCCAAAGCCCGCTGCTTATGAATCAGGCCCTCCGGAGACGTCTGCTGATGACCCTCCTAGGACGAGGTCTTCAGCAGGTCCTGGGAGGGTCTGCTGATGACCCTCCTAGGACGAGGTCTCCAGCAGGTCCTGGGAGGCGTCTGCTGATGACCCTCCTAGGACGAGGTCTTCAGCAGGTCCTGGAAGGCGTCTGCTGATGACCCTCCTAGGACGAGGTCTCCAGCAGGTTCCTGGGAGGCGTCTGCTGAGTGACCTCCTATGACGAGGTCTCCAGCAGGTCCTTGGAGGCGGTGCAGGTGTTTGTGTAGAGTTTTGGAGGCAAAGGTCGCTCTCTTGAGGAACATCTGTGGTCAGGAAGATGTTTCACACGGTATCTCTCTTCTGGAAGGACCTCTAGTCAGGTGTTGTGGGGTGGTTGTCCCCCAGTGGGATCTGGGTGTTGGGTTCATGGTCCTGGAGCTTCTCACTAAGGGGGTGTGTGGGGTGGGGCTACAGTGCTGCTGGAGAGGCAGACCTCCACCTAGCCTCCCCCGGCGGTCCCAGAGACCTCCGCCCCCCCCCGTTGACGGTGTCGTGTGTTTCCGTTCACAGCAGGACCAGGGCGTGTACCAAACCAAGGTCCGGGACATGATCAGCGACAACAAGTCCCGCCTCCTGGTCAACATCAACGACCTGCGGCGACGCAACGAGACGCGCGCCGCAAAGTACGTCCTCCCGAGTCATGTGACGCCACGCTGGTCATGTGACCCCACGGCGGTCATGTGACACCACGGCGGTTTAGTCAACGTCCAACTCAGCTTTATGGTCAATGCCCGAGTATGGGCAAGACAAATAAAGAAATTAAAATTGTGTTTGTCTCTGAACCACGCTGCAATAAGTACAAAAGGATAGAATTAGGTAAAACAAATAAAATAAGTAGTATGTACAATAAATAAATTCTAAGAAAATGGAAATCTGCCTCTTCTGACATCACAAGTGGGCGTGTCCACCTGGATAGATCGGCCCAGGTGGACACGCCCACATGTGATGAAACGGCCTGTAGCATCACACCACAATCCCACCTGGGGGGGTAACATGTCCCCTTTAACGTCCTCTTAAACAAGTTCCTCGGGTTACGTTCCGCAAAACGACCGGAGAGTCAATCACACGACTCGTCACGGCGATCAGCCAATGGGACGCTGACGCCCGCCCCATGTGACCGGCAGGTTGATGAGCAACGCCTTCGAGGAGCTGCTGTCGTTCCAGCGGGCGCTGAAGGACATGGTGGCCTCGGTGGACGCCACCTACGCCAAGCAGTACGAGGAGTTCTTCATCGGGCTGGAGGGCAGCTTTGGCGCCAAGCACGTCACCCCGCGCTCCCTGACGGCACGCCTTGCTGGGGGCATGGTGTGTGTGGCAGGGCATCGTCACCAAGTGTGAGTCTGGGTCACCAAGTGTGTGTGTGTGTGTGTGTGTGTGTTGTGTGTGTGTGTGTGTGTGTGTGTGTGTGTGTGTGTGTGGAGGGCATTGTCACCAAGTGTGCGTGTGTGTGGAGGGCATTGTCACTAAGTGTGTGTGTGTGTGTGTGTGTGTGTGTGTGTGTGTGTGGAGAGGGCATCGTCCCACTAGGTGTGATGCGTGTTGGAATCCCTTCCATCCGTTGTCTGGGTAATGTAGTCTTTAACATCCTGGAGATCTGAGTAGTGGAGCCTCGTCTACAGGAACCAGAGACTACATTACCCAGAACTCATTCTGTCTAGTCTCTGACAGACTGGAGATCTGGGTGGTGTAGCTCTGACAGACAGAAAGACGGTTTGTGTCTCTGGACATTAAAGGTGGAGTGTTCTCCATCCCCAGTGAGGTGTGTGTCTCTGTGAGTCATTCAGGGGTGTCCGTGAGTCATGACGGGGTGTCTGTGGTTCCAGGTTCTCTGGTCCGGCCCAAGGTGGTGCGTAGCGTCCATTACTGCCCCGCCACCAAGAAGACGTCCGAGAGGAAGTACACAGACATGACCTCGCTGGAGGCCTTCCCCTCCTCCTCCATCTACCCCACCAAGGTACCCCGCTAAACTACAGCTAACTACCCCACCAAGGTAACCCGCTAACTACAGCTAACTACCGCACCAGAGGTAACCTGCTAACTACAGCTAACTACCCCACCAAGGTAACTCGCTAACTACAGCTAACTACCCACAAGGTAACCCGTAACTACAGCTAACTAAACCCCATCAAGGTAACCCGCTAACTACAGCTAACTACCGCACCAAGGTAACCCGCTAACTACCCACCAAGGCTAACCTGCTAACTACAGTAACTACCCCACCAAACTACAGCTAGACTATCCCACCAGTAACCGTGCTAACTACCAAGCTAACTACCCCACCAAGGTAACCTTGCTAATTTACAGCTTACTACCCCACCAAGTAAGCCCGCTAATAAGCCCTAAACTCCCCACCAAGTAAACCTGCTAACTACAGCTAAATACCCCACCAAGGTACCTGCTAATACAGCTAAACTACCCACCAAGGTTACTGCTAACTACAGGCTAACATTACCCACCAAGGTAACCTGCTAACTACAGCTAACTACCCCGCCAGGTAACCCGCTAAACATCTAACTACCCCCCAGTAACTGCTAACTACAGTAAACTACCCCACAAGGTAACCTGCTACTACAGCTAACTACCCCACCAGTAACCTGTAACTACAGCTTAAACTACCCCACCAAGGTAAACCCGCTAACTACAGCTAAACTACCACAAGGTAACCTGCTAACTACAAGCAAC
>OLKM01000550.1:0-14339 GCA_900291075.1 Melanogrammus aeglefinus | reverse complement strand
TAGTATGTACATAATAAATTCTAGAGAAATGGAAATCATGCTCTTCTGAATCACAGAGTGGGACGTGTCCACGCTGGATAGAATGGCCAGGTGGAGACGCCAATGTATGAAAGGCTGTAGCAGCACACACAAATACCCACTGGGGGGGTACATTCCTTTGAACGTCTTAAACAAGTTGTTCGGTTACCGTCCGCAAAAGACGAGAGTCATCACACTAAACTCGTCAGGCGATCAGCAATGTGGACGCTGAACTGCCCGCCCAGTGTGACGGCAGGTTGACATGAGCTACGCTTCGAGGAGCTGCTGTCGATATCCAGCGGGCCGGAGGACATGGTGGCCTCGGTGACGCATAGCAGCCAACAGCTAACGAGGAGTTTTCATCGGGCTGGAGGGACAGCTTTGGCGCCAAGCACGTCACCGTCCGCGCATCCCGACGCGAAAGCGCCTGCTGCCGGGGGCATGGTGTGTTGTGGAGGGCATGCGTCACCAAGTGTGAGTCTGGTCACCAAGTGGTGTGTGTGTGTGTGTGTGTTGTGTGTGGGTGTGTGTGTGTGTGTGTGTGTGTGTGGTGTGTGGAGGGCAATTGTCCCAAGTGGGCGTGTGGTGTGGAGGGCAGTTGTCACTAAGTGTGGTGTGTGTGTGTGGTGTGTGTGTGTGTGTGTGTGTGGGAGAGGGCATCGTCACTAAGTGTGAGTGCGTGTGGAATCCCTTCCATCCGTTGTCTGGGTAATGTAGTCTTTAACATCCTGGAGATCTGAGATAGTGGAGCCTCGTCTTACAAGGAACCAGAGACTACCATTACCCAGAACTCATTCTGTCTAATCTCTGACAGACTGGAGTTCGGTGGTGGTAGCTTGACAGACAGAAAGACGGTTTGGTGTCTCTGGACATTAAAGTGGAGTGTGTTCTCCATCCCCAGTGAGGTGTGTGTCTCTGTGAGTCATTCAGGGGTGTCCGTGAGTCATGACGGGGTTGTCTTGTGGTTCAGGTTCTCTGTCCCGGCCCAAGGTGGTGCGTAGCGTCCCATTACTGCGCCCGCCCACAAGAAGACGTGACGAGAGAAGTACAAACAGGACATGAACGCTCCGGCTGGAGGCCTTCCCTCTCTCTCCATCTACCCCACAAGGTAAACCGCTAACTAACAGCTTACTACCACAAAGGTACCCGCTAAACTAACAGCTAACTTACCGCACCAAGGTAAAACCCGCTAACTACAGCTATAACTCCCCACCAAGGTAACCCGCTAACTACAGCTAACTACCCGACCAAGTGTAACCCGCTAACTACAGCTAATACCCCCCCAAGGTAACCCGCTAACTACAGCTAACTACCGCACCAAGGTAACCCGCTAACTACAGCTAACTACCCCACCAAGGTAACCCGCTAACTACAGCTAACTACCGCACCAAGGTAACCCGCTAACTACAGCTAACTACCCCACCAAGGTAACCTGCTAACTACCCCACCAAGGTAACCTGCTAACTACAGCTAACTACCCCACCAAGGTAACCCGCTAACTACCCCACCAAGGTACCTGCTAAACTAGAGCTAACTACCCCACAAGGTAACCTTGCTAACTACCAGCGAACTAACCACACAAAGGTAACCTGCTTAACTACAGCTAACTACCCCATCTCAAGTAACCTGCTAACTACAGCTAACTACCCCACCAAGGTAACCTCTAACTACAAGCTAAACTAACCCACCAAGGTAACCTGCTAACTACAGCTATACTACCCCACCAAAGGTAAACCTGCTAACTACAGCTAACTACCCCACCAAAGGTAAACTGCTAACTACAGGCCACTACCCCAACCTAGTGTTACACCTAAATCTAATTGAGTAACTCTTAACCACCTCCTAACTAACTATAGACCCAGGTTACCCCAGCGCCCCTCCGACGCTTGCTCCTCTAGTGAGGAGGAGCCAACATCAAGCGGCGCCGCGTCCCCCCATGTGACCCGCGCGCCCCGCCCCCAAGGACGAGGAGAACAACCCCTGGAGAGACGGAGTTCTCGGGCTGTCGGCGTACAAGGACCACCAGACGGTGACGGTGCGAGGAGATTCCGGAGAAGGCCCCGCCGGCCCAGCTGCCCCGCAGCCTGGACATTCATCTCTGGACAACGACCTGGTGGACGCCGCCAAAGCGGCGGGTGGGACCGCGTTGCAGGTTCATAGGCACCTACCGCTGCCTCCCCTGCAAGGCCGGGGGCTTCACCTCAGGCACCTTCAGGTGGGTGGGGGGGGGGCTCAGGGGGGCTTCACCTCAGGCACCTTCAGGTGGGTGGGGGGGCTTCACCTCAGGCACCTTCAGGTGGGTGGGATTTTTGGAAGTGTAGAAGGAGCTGAAGGATTAGGAGGAGGAGGTGTAGGAGGAGGAGGAGGAGGTGTAGAAGGAGCAGTGTGGCCATGAGGAGGAGGTGATGGTGTACTAACCCCCCCCCCCCTCCCCCCTCAGGACCATTATGATAGCGTGCCAGGTGAAGCAGGTGAGTAAGGAAGTTCTCCCTCCGTTTCTCCGCCCCAGACGTTGCCAAGATCCGCCGCTTCAGCCAGACCAACTCCAAGGTGGGTCGCCATGACAACCGTCACCATGACGACCGTCTCCGGTGCCCTCAGGGGACCGGAGACATCTTCCTCCTGTGGCTATAAAGATATAATCCACATGACGCCTGGAGTCCATGATACTATATCCTGTAGTCACAGCGCAGTACATATCGTTGATTAGATTAATGGGTGGTTATTAATTTGCAAGCATTTCTTCATTCATATGCAGCTTTATTTCCAATCTATTTTTATTGCCGTTGCATACTTAGTGTTTGCATTTATTGTTCCATTAGTTCTGTTTCTTCCATGGCCGTGAGCGCAGCAGTAGTGGAAGCGGTCCCTAATGACGTCAGGGTGTGCTCCGTGCGCCCGGCGTGAGCTCATATTTCCCATGGTTCCTTGCAGGACATGTTCGACCAGCTGTCGCGCTCGCTGGCGCCCAGCATCCACGGCCACGCCTACATCAAGAAGGCCATCCTGTGCATGCTGCTGGGTGGCGTGGAGAAGGTCCTGGACAACGGCTCGCGCATCCGCGGGGACATCAACGTCCTGCTCATCGGTACGGCAGCACGGGCTGGGGGGGGGGGGGGGTCTCAATGTGTTGACGTTGTGTGTTGTGTTAATGTGTCCTGGGTTGTCAACAGCATACCCCTCGGAGGCTTAGTCCCAAATGCTGTGCTACGAGTTGTGTTACCGTGTTGTGTTAACTTGTTGTTACCGTGTTGTGTTACGTTGTTGTGTTACGTTGTTGTGCATTGTGTTGTGTTACCGTGTTGTGTTACAGTGTTGTGTTAACCGTGTTGTGTTACCATGTTGTGTTAACTTGTTGTTACCGTGTTGTGTTACGTTGTTGTGTTACAGTGTTGTGCATTGTTTTGTGTTACAGTTAGGGATGGGCACGAGTAGTAAATTCCAAACTCGAGTGATCGATGGAATTCCTCGAGGATCAATCGAGTACTCGTTTATCTATTTTTTATTTTTTATTTTTTTTTAACCCTAACGCTAACGGCAATATTACCAACCCAACATGTAGCCTAATGCTTATTCTCAATCAGTCAGAGTCAGAGTTATCAGAGACTATTCATTATTTATTAATATAACCTATTATTAATTATTACATTACATATTATTAACGTTCAAAAGTAAACACATCCTTAACAATAACAAATAGCCTAAATATGCGTCGAACAAAGGCCAGTAACAATCACCGAACAAAGGCCTGTAACGGTTTAAAAAAAAGAACGAAACATTAGGCCTATGCGAAAACCGAAATCAATTCTTTGTGAGAAAAACCAGCATATCGACGTGCTCTGGAGACAGACGAGAGCGCATTCTATTAACTATCAGTCCCGCGGCGGAGAACACTCGCTCCGCTGGCACGGAGGTGGTGCTGGGATAACCAGGTGCTGCTTTGCCAGAACGCTCAGTTTTTTGTACCGATCCCCGTTTGACTTCCACCACTCCATGGGGTTTTTGATGTGGAAGGAGATGCATGGCTTCATCGCGTACATTTTTCTCACTCGAGCAGTGATGGATGGATGCGCGCCGAGATGGCACCGTGTATTCAGGCTCTATAAAGGCCATGAGATCACGGAACCCCTTCTGATCCACAAAACTCAGAGGCAGCATCTCTTTGTGATCATTGATGTAATCAGCGTTTGTAATTTTTCTCTCCCCGGCCGGGATTTACAGCTACGTTTTGCCGGCGGTGAAAATAGCCGCCACACTAGGTTGCTGCGGGTCTGCCTTATACCGAAACACATCGCCGTGTTATAGGGAGCATATGCTGCCGCGCATAGTACTTGTTGTACTTTGATAGCTCAATTTGGCCTGACATAAATTACATTCAACCTTATGATCTCCTATTTCAGAAAAAAAATTCCAGACTTCGCTTCGTTTTGTTCTAACCGCCATCTTTTGTTTTAACGTAGCCTATTCGTTGTGCGCACGGCACGCGCCAGTGGCGCCAAACAGAAAATTGATACATTTTCAGAAAACTTTAACTCGAGTTTGTGTTTCCTCCAATCGAGTTCATTTGTAACGAGTAGTACTCGAGTAATCGATTCCTCACGCCCATCCCTAGTTACAGTGTTGTGTTACCGGTGTTGTGTTAACCATGTTGTGTTACCGTGTTGTGTTAACTTGTTGTTACGTTGTTGTGTTACCGTGTTGTGCATTGTGTTGTGTTACCGTGTTGTGCATTGTGTTGTGTTACCGTGTTGTGTTAACGGTGTTGTGTTACCGTGTTGTGCGTTGTGTTGTCTCCAGGCGACCCCTCGGTGGCTAAGTCCCAGCTGCTGCGCTACGTTCTGGGCACGGCCCCCCGAGCCATCCCCACCACGGGGAGGGGGTCCTCGGGGGTGGGGCTGACCGCCGCCGTCACCACCGACCAGGAGACCGGTAACGACACACTACACACTACTACACACACTGCTACACACACTACTACACACAACACACACCAGGAGACCGGCTCACACTAACACACCACTACACACATTAAAACACAACACAACAAACACTAACACACCACCGACCAGGAGACCAGTGCACACTACACACTGACACAACACAACAAACACCTATGGTGTGTCCCAAATCGCGCACTTCTGCACTTATACTTAATATTTTGAGTACGTAAGTGCGTTCACACTGAGCAGTGTGCGAAAATGTAGTGCGCTATGCGCACTACATTGGCGCACTCAAACGGCCAGAAAATTGAGTGTGGATCGATGGACACTTTCCACACTAACGGCCGCCATCTTGGTGACGTACTACTTTTCAAATGGCGGCGGTTGGTTGGTTGAAATTAGCGTTAAAAAGTAGTAGAAGAAGAAGCTGTCGAGTCATTTCCGGTAAGTGCGCAGCGGCAGTGTTTGATTTGAGACGGTACTAGCTTGTCGAAATTTGCGCACTGTGCAACTAAGTGCACTGAATTGCAGTGTACTGTAAAGCAGTGCACTTAGAGAAGTGCGCGATTTGAGACACAGCACAACACACCACCGGGTAGCTACACACACCATAAAACAAAACAGAAAATACAACACACTACACCCACACTAACGTCTCGCTGTACCCCCCCCCACCGCCAGGGGCGAGCGCCGTCTGGAGGGCGGGTGCCATGGTGCTGGCGGACCGCGGCGTGGTCCTGCATCGACGAGTTCGACAAGATGTCGGACATGGAACCGCCGGCCATCCACACGAGGTGATGGAGCAGGGGCGAGTCACCATCGCCAAGGCCGGCATCCACGCCCGCCTCAACGCACGCTGCTCGCTCGGTCGCTCGCCCCGCCAACCCCGTCTACGGCCGGGTGAGAGGGGGACGGGGGAGACAAAAGTGTTTATTCACCGTCACTCAATATCTCACTCCTGCAATATGACACTCACACACCCGCACGCCCCTTAAATGTTCACTATATAACTCTCACTCTGACACTCTCACTCTGACACTCTCTCACTCTCACTCTGACACTCTCTCACTCTCACTCTGACACTCACACTCTGACACACTCACTCTGACACTCTCACTCTGACACACTCTCTCTGACACACTCTCACTCTGACACACTCTCACTCTGACACACTCTCACTCTGACACTCTCACTCTGACACTCACACTCTCTCTGACTCACTGACTCATTCTGACACCCTCTCACTCTGACACTCTCTCACTCTGAGACTGACTCACTCTGACACTCTCGCACTGACACTCACTCTCTCACTCTGACACTTTCACTCTCACTCTGACACTCACTCTGACACTTTCTCACTCTCTCTCTGACACTCTCACTCTGACACTTTCTCACTCTCCCTCTGACACTCTCTCACTCTGACACTCTCTCACTCTGACACACTCTCAGACTCACGCCCTCTCCCTCTCACTCTCTGCCTCCGAGGCTAACTGTCGCTCTCCCCTCCCAGTACGACCAGTACAAGACCCCCATGGAGAACATCGGCTGCAGGACTCGCTGTTTGTCCCGCTTCGACCTGCTCTTCATCATGCTGGACGTCATGGACCCCGAGCACGACCGCCAGATCTCTGACCACGTGCTGCGCATGCACCGCTACCGCGACTCGCGCCAGCAGGAGGGCTCAGGTACCAGCCGCAACACTAGCCTACATGCTACATGCTAGGCTACATGCTATAATAAGACGTGCACCGCTACGGGTACCTGCTCCAGCAGTAGGGCTCTGGTAACCATGCTACATGCTAGGAGGGCTAAGGTAACCATGCTACATGCTAGGAGGGCTAAGGTAACCATGCTACATGCTAGGAGGGCTAAGGTAACCATGCTACATGCTAGGAAGGCTAAGGTAACCATGCTGCATGCTAGAAGGGCTAAGGTAACCACGCAACGTGCTAGGCTATATGCTAGGCTACCTGGCCCCACTGGCAGGTTTTGCTCCATGCTAGGCTAAAGCTAGCCGGTGTTATAGTGCAGTGTGTGTGTGTGTGTGTAGCGCTGGCGCTGGGCGGCGCGGTGGACGTGCTAGCGACGGAGGACCCCGACGCGGTGGAGGAGGAGCAGGAGGACCTCCAGATCTACGAGAAACACAACCAGCTGCTGCACGGCAGCCGGAGGCGCAGGTAGTGGGGGCCCGGGCCGCTATCACACTATCACACTCACTCACTATCAAACACTCACACATTCACACACTATCACACACTCTCACTCACTCACTCACTCACTCACACACCCAGCTCTCACTGTCACACACACACTCTCACTCACTCACTCACTCTCTCACTCCATGTGCTTCCATTAACGGTGTCTTGTGTCTCCAGGGACAAGGTGATCAGTAAGGAGTTCATGAGGAAGTACATCCACTTCGCTAAGGCCGTGACCCCCGTGCTCACGCAGCAGGCGGCCAATCACATCGCAGAGGAGTACTCCCGCCTCCGCAGCCAGGAGCAGATGGCCGCCGACATCGCCAGGGTAACCAACGCTCATGCTCTCATAGAGACACGCTCGTGAATACATGAACGCGACACACTATGAACAGCCACCCACATGAACACAACACAACACTCCAAGGCGAGCACGGAACATGAATACATGAACGCAACCCACCACTATGAAGAGCCACGCACATGAATACATGAACACAACACACTATGAAGAGCCACGCACATGAATACATGAAAATGCAGCACTGCACACAAAACATCAACAGACGCATCAACGCTCCCTTTGGCCAAAGCTGGTTTTCACCTAACAACCCCCCCCCCCCCCAGACGTCCCCGGGTTGACGGCCGGACCCTGGAGACGGCTGATCCGCCTGGCCACCGCCCACGCCAAGGCCCGCATGAGCAAGGCTGTGGAGCTGGAGGACTCGGAGGTGGCCGTGGAGCTCGTCCAGTTCGCCCTACTTCAAGAAGGTCTGTAGTCCGACGCCGCCTGCGGGCTCATAGGACGGGCTTTTACCTGTGAAAGGAACCTGCTGGGCTCATAGGACGGGCTTTTAACTGTGAAAGGACCTGCTGGGGCTCATAGGACGGGCTTTTACTTGTGAAAGGACCTGCTGGGCTTTTACTGTGTTTTGAGCCTTTTAATGGCCGGCTTCAGACTACACACTCGATTCTCAGAAGACATCCTCCCAGGATATAACATGACTCACACTATAAACGATCCCAGAGCCAGGAAATCGGGCCACCACTAACTACGATCTAGGTGCGATGCTCTTTACTTGTTTCATTCACGTTTACAAGATTCTGGAAATCAGAAGGTTTAGAACGGGACATAAATGTTTTTACATTTTTGTTCATAAAGGTTCAGTAGTTTTTTATATCTGTCAATGGCAAAGCAACTCCTGACAGGTAGTATTGAGCTTGCGAGTGACAATATAGCCGATGTAAAATAAACGGCCGCATTTCACAAAGTGTCTCCATTATGTGGTTTAAATTTGGACTCTAAGTTTTCTTCATTAGCCCATTCTTCTGGGGCTATTGTGCCGATTCATTTTTTGTAGTACTACAAAAAATAATGCGACTGACTTCACTATCAGCACTAACGCTGAGTAACACAGTAAACTAGCCTAAGTAGTTACGTGTACTCAGGTAGTGCAGTGAAGTTTGGTAAACACTCGACTCCAGCTGTTTGTAAATAATTAGGGTTCCCTCACAGGAAACTAGGGGGCGGGGTTTCGCTATGGATAGGCGTCATGCGATTCACCCCACAAAAAATTCTGACATGCTAAAATTTTAGTCGTGGGGCTTTTCGAACGTAGGACAGCAAGACGAATAAACGTAGGCAGATCGAAAATGGCATGATAACATTACAAAAGAACGCATCGTAACCGTCCGCCGACCGCTGTCAAAAATCGTGGTCCTGGAAGGCGATTCGCGAAATTTGTCTGCGACGAAAACGAATCGGGCTAAAATCGGGCTGAAATCGTGGTAGTTGAGCCGGCCATTAAGGAAGGGCTTTTATTTTTGAAAGTTGTTTCTGTGGTTGTAGCAGGGTGGGGTCGGGAGATGGCTCACATGAATCTCTGAGAACGCCTGTTGAGACTATTTAATTTTGAACCATGGCGTTGAAACAGGTGTTGGAGAAGGGAGCGTTAAAAACGGGTCGAGAAGGATGATGACCGCCTCGCGAGGAAGAGGAAGTGAGAGCTCTCAGGCACGCCACCCCCCCCCGCTCAAGCTGAGGAGGCAGGTACGGAGCATGGCCTGGAGAACCAATCAAGACCAATCCGTTGTACTGTGTGTGGTTCTGTGTGTGTCGTTCTCTGTGTGTGGTTGTGGTGTGTGGTGTTAAGTGTGACTGGGTGGCTGACTGGCTGCTGTTTCCTGCCTCCGCTGGACTGGGTGCCGATGCGCTGCCTCGCTTCCCCGTCGTCTCGCTGCCTCGGCGTGCTGCACCTGGCTGCTGGCGTTTCTGTGTTGTTCGTGATGCTCCGGGTGCTCCCGACACGCGGCGCTGCTGCTCTTCCCCGTGTTCCGTGACCTACGGCGTGTCGCACGCGCTGCTCGTTCCCCCCCCGTGCTGCGTGCCTGCGTGCTGACTCGGCTCGCCTGCTCTCTGCTGCCTCCTTCACGGGGGCGCGTGGGTCCAGGCAGCGAGCGCTCTACAGGCCCTTTGGACTTCAGCGCCGGAGCAGGACGCCAGAAGTAAGAACACTCGTAACATACACTGGGCGGGGTTATATTCTGGGTCCTAATCTGACCAGATTAGAATGAGATATATCAATACCCCACTATTAACATGGCTAATTCACACGATCTGATAAGATTCATACACATACAACAACAATCCTAATACGTAATTCCCCTATAATCAATAAGACTCTCAGATAGAAAACTAATCAATGGTTAATCCAGTCTGTTATTCAGATTATAATCTGGTTAATCTCGTGTGTCCCCCCCACACCACATCCAGGCAGGAACCCCAACCGAACCACAAGAGGCGGAGGTGGAGGAAGTGGAGGAAGGCCGTGGCCGAGCGAGTGGTGCCACCTCCGGAGGACCCATCTCCGAGACCGGTGAGTGGACCGTGCTCACGCCCCAGCACGTGAGCGGTGTTTGTAACCTGACCTCGACCCCGCGGCACCCCTCCCCCTCCCAGGCTGGAGGCCGTCCAAGGGCGCGGCTGTTTCTGGTGTTCCGGAGAGCCACAGCCCCAGGGCCACACTGGACGGGCAAGATAAGAGTAATCTCACATGCTAGCGCGGCGTCAACAAGAGAGAAGGCAGCGGGCGTTCTCGACGCAGAGGTCCGCGCCGCGCTCTCGACCATGCAGGACGACAAACGCAGGTTGGTGGCCGAAGACATCATCTTCCTCACTGAGGAAGAGGAGGAGGAAGAGGAGGAGCACTCGCACTTGTTTCAATTACTTTGAATCAAAAAGGACTCTGGTGGAGAAATACGTGTTCCATAATTTGTCTAAATATGGAGAACTCTTTTTACTTCTGGTCTTACGTTGAAAAGCGGCTTTTAATTGGAATGGAGCTTTTAGAGAGATGAGGAGGCTTTTATTTTTGAAATACTTTTTATCCTGTTTTCATGGAGAGGGGTGGCTGTTGCTACGTCCAGGTGACAGCAGGAGGCGATGTCTTGGGCCCCTGCAACTACAAGACCTGTGTGTCATCGGTTAATCGTTCAGTGGCCTCTGATTGGGCTGTCTCCTAACGAGCGAACTCTAATGGAGTTAAAGCGCCAAACTGATTGATTTCTGTGTTGTTGACCGGTAGACATCGCAGAATATCCCGACAATATTGTGTTATTGGAGAGTTTTTGTGTAAATATATGATTTCTATGAAGCTTATGAAAGTGAATGGTTCGTTTCGGGTTGTCTCTGAACAGGAGCTAAAAATGACACATATCACGCGCTCCAGTGTCTATTTCGGCCATCCCCTCTGTCCCGTTAACGACGATTACACCAACCTCACAATCATCTCCCGGTTGGCCAAGGCCGATGCGTTCTCCGATGGCACCACAAGTAACAGGGTGTCCGCGCATCCTTAAAAAGTCTTAAAAAGTCGTAAATTCATGTTTCTAAATTTAAGGCCTTAAAAAGTCTTAAATTTGTCACAAATGTCATATGCTGGTCTTAAATACTGTAACTCAAGGTCTTAAATTTGTCGGGGCAGGACTATATATTTTTTAATTTTCCTTGAGTGACTTTTCAGGAAGGACATGTAGAGGCTTCTTTGTTGCTAGCTGCATGTTGCATATATAAAGCGATTATTGCGTGCTTGCTAGCTAGTCTGACGACAATGGGTAGGTGCAATTTCAAGGAGCAGTTGGCTGGGAGACGTCGTTTCACGAGTGGCTCAGCGTCTGTTGCAACCACCCACATCGCGCATGTTTAGGTTTAAATTTCCTTAAGGTGGTCATTAAAAAGGATCTTAAATTGAACTTGCTGAACCTGCAAGATACCCTGGTAACAACAAAAGCGTAACATGGCTTTAATTAATTATTTTCTTCTTGCGGGGTGCACGGAAGTTTCATTAATAATGATCTATACATGTATATATTATATAATCAGATCGTTTCGCATTGTTGGTAGCTTCAGATCAATGTTTTTAACTAGCTAATGTTACTGTGCTGCTGGATGCTTCAGGTCAGTGGAAGTCTCCGGTTCTGCCACAAGAAGTATTTTTGACGCCATATATACGTTTTTACACTAAAGGCCGTAGAGAACCGTCACTCTCCACGTGAGATGCCCTGTGGTTTATTCAGTTCTCACTCCCTGCTCCTACAGACCTCGTTGGCTCGATCGTCGCATACTCCTGAGGAACATGATGTACGGTGTTTTCATAACACGCTCATTTAGCTGAGCGGTGAATCGTGAACGCCCCGTTTAGCTTCTACTGACGTGAGCTCGAGCAGACGAATCCAGTTCTTTGAATCTGTGTGAACTGAACTTTGGCGAGCTCACGCTGAATGTAAGTGCTGCGGCTTGGGCGCGGCTCACCACCTTGTCAGTTGTGTGGGTTCGTTTCACCTGAGGACAGGTGGGGGCGTGGTTACTGGAGAGTCTAGAGCCGTGGAAGACTGGAAGGGACGGCTTCCAGTCCGACCCTCAAAGGACGGGAACACAGAACGGCAAGCCTCTCACACTCTACTCGAGCACTCTGAGGCTAAACCATATGATGTCACCCCTAAAATATTTATTCAAACTGGAAGTTATTTATTTCTCTAATTAAGAACCTTGGTAGAATGATTGAGCATCAAAGTGTTCCAATGTTTGATTGATTTTGTTTTGAACTATTTTTTGACATAAAAATTTGAACAGCACTCTGTAGTCCTACATTCAAATGCATAAATAGTCCAGGGTAGGGAACAAAGCTCTGCGTTTCATTTCCCATTTGAGGTCGGTGTGCGACCAGGCTAACGCGGATGAGATGTCAGAAAGAGGGACGGACGCCAGAGAAAAAAGTGTAAAATAGACCGTTTATTTTGACAAACACCCCTGCAGTTTAAACAACGCCATGACAAGTAGCTCCCCTGAACGGCTGTTCTCAGGGTCTCCTGACCTGTGCTTCGCATCATCAGAGAACGCCAAACACGAATGCAGAAGAGAAACGTTTACAAAATAGGGAACTGGAGTGTAGCGTGTTGATGTTGTGCGAGAGGTCAGTGAGTGTGTGTTATATGTGTGTGAGTGTTATGTTTATGTTACATAAACCCCCCCGTCACAATGTAGAAATCAGACTTCTAACTGGCTGCTTCGTGAGAGAACACTTTACAACTCAAGGTCACAGAGAAACCTGCTTCTTAGGATAGGCCTCCATCACAGACACAGCCCCTCTTAAGACACAGCCTCAAAACACAAACCACTCCTTGACGGACACGGCGCCCTTCCTCAAGTCACGTGGAGGACGCCGCTCCTCCTCTATCGACACGCTCTCCTCATCTCCTTGTCTCTCACTTCCTCTGCGGTGCTTGTCCTACTGAACAACACACGGCAAAACAAAACTCAAAAAACAACAAAAACCAAACGCACACGACATGCACACACACACACACACACACACACCACGATCACACACCCACACACACAACACACGAGGAGAGAATGAATTGCAACATGAGGATAAACCACAGATTCTCCCCCCTGGGTCTCTACCGGGTCGGTACACGGGCACCAAGAACGAAGCCCATGGGTCTGTACCTCGTGGGTCCCGGTACAAGACCCCTGGGTCTCTACTGGGGTGGTACCCCCCATGGGGTGGTAAGGCGAGGTATGGGTGTTAACTCACCTGGGTTCTACTGTGGGTCGTACCTTGGGTCTGTACCTGGTCTGTACCCTGGGGTCTGTACCTAAGGGACTGGGTCTCTCCTGGGGTCTGTAACCCTGGGTCTCCCTGAGGGGTCTCCCCCTGGGTGGGTAACCCTGGGTCTGTACCCCCTGGGTCTCGTCCTGGGTTGTACCGACCCTGGGTCCTCTCCTGGGTCCTCTCGCTGGGTCTGTATCCCTGGGTGCTGTACCACTGGGTCTCTCCTGGGTCTGGACCCTGGTCTCTCCGGGCTACCCCTAGACCGAGGGGGGTAAGTGCCAGAGGCAGTATACGACCCTAGGTAGCCCATCGGAGTGGGACGGCCCTGCGTCGGGTACCGGCTTCTGTCTGGGAGCCTCTCCAGGATGGCGGCCAGCCGGTTTATCTGCCGGTTTCGTGGTTGTCTCCATCCTGGCTGGCTGAGCAGCGCGCATTCATTGGGTGCGCGGATGACGTTGTTGTTACTCCTCGTGGGCCTTAGCTGCAACATCGCCTCCCTACGTGTGCATCTCCGACTGCTCATCCGCAGGTGTCAGCAGCTCCGCCTCTGAACTGGGGGAGACAGAGGGCTGCGAGACATAGGACATCTATATCAACCTATATGTTATATTATATCTATTTATCTATATCTACCTCACCCTCTGACACTAAGGGGTAGACAAGCGGCTCAGACAATAATCTATATTATAGATATGATCTATATTATATAGGATATAGATTATATCTATAGATCTTATCTTGTATATCTTAGATAGGTAATCGTGAAGCTATATAGTACCCTAAGGCTAACCTACCAACCGCTAAAGCATCAAAACTGTAACCAAAACCTAAGCGTAAAACCCTGAAATACAACCCTGACTGCTAAAAACAAAGCCTATAACTAAACCCTAACCTGAAATAACCTAAACTAACCTAACTCAAACCTAACCCTAACCTAAACTGGACTTGAACCCTAACCCTAACCTAAACCAACCTAACTAACCTAACCTAGAGAATCCGCTGAACCTAAGGCTGGACTGAACGCTAACCGCTAACCTAAACACAACCACCTAGACCCGGGACTGAAC
>OLKM01000549.1:253819-278819 GCA_900291075.1 Melanogrammus aeglefinus | reverse complement strand
GTTCTCTCTAGCTCTGTAAGGAGTAAGGAATTTGGAGGAGTATGGATCAAGCGAGGGAAAGCACGCCGTCTTTAATGGCTCCAGGTCTCTCTCAGTGTCTGGGCTATCTTGAGATGCAGTCGGAAAGAAAAGACAGTCTCCTCAAATCTCTTTCACAAGGAAGACACAGAGTCACTGCAGGGTGAAACCCTCTCAAATGTTTGAAGCTAAATGAATGCGTGTGCAGCGTAGAAGAATGCTGTTGTACAGAAATGTTCCTACTCCAGTGTAGTGGAAACCTGTGCAATGAAGCATTCATTAGGTGCCACAAGCTGTTCTCTAATTGATTTGTGTGTATTTTTGTATGATATCTTGTTTTGATGATCATTTTAATAGGGTCATAGGTTAAGATTTATTTAGACAACTTTCAATCTACATTGATAAGATAATTGTAAAGTTTTAAGATAATTGAAAAGTTACAGTGGTGAGGAGTCATTTGCTTGTGGCTATGAATCATTTGGTGTTAAATCGAAATCGACCTTTGTGGGACCTTTAACCTTTTTCAACCATCTTTGGTTTATAAATCAGCTATCTGCCATAACCCCATACTCATACAGCCAGCCCCACGAGGGATCAGATCAAAGACCTCTAGGTTAGGAAACACTGGTATAAAATCAGACCAAAATTTGGCTGATTCAATGTTTCATTCATTCTAATGACCTCATCCAACGTTAAATATGAGCCCTTTGTTACGATTAAACAAAAAATTGTAACCGATTTACTGACGGTAAGCTGAAGCCTGAAATGTAGCCGAATTTAATCAAACTATGTCATGTTTCCTTAATCTCATTCTGGATCCCCCGGTAGGAATATGTGGCCTGGATTCAGGGCTGAAATACACCCGTTTAGCTCTCCGTTTAGAACTGTAAATCACAAACTAATTTAGAGGAGCCTTTAAGAATAAAGGTGTAACTGCCTGCATTGCTCATGACGTTTGAATCATTCACCATGCGTCATTTTAAAGAAGAATTTCACATCGTAAATTCATTCCACAGCGGTGTTATCTAAAGCGACTCACAAGTTAGCTTGAGGTGGTCCAACAAGTATACGATCAATATCGGAGCATTTAACAGCCACCGGCTTTCCCCAGAAGCAACCAGCAATGTCAAGACCGGCCCAGTCCGCTTCAGTAAACACCCTGCGAGGCAGTCATCCTCGTAAAAGCCAAATATCATTTCCAAAATGTCATTCACCAGGTTATTTAATCACTCCCTGGCCTTTTGCCGAGAAAAAGACATCCACCCAGGACAGCGAGCGAGAGGGATTGTAAGTGACAGAGTTCAAAGGGCAGACAACGACGAGCACCACCGTGGAAGGACTTTTTCAAGAAGTCCTCCCTGCACGTATTCTACAAGCAGATCCCTCATCGAGCACCCGCCAAAAACACTCGACCTGACACCTACTCCTTCTCCCATGGGTGTCATCAGGCCGCTCCCTGTGTCAGCAGGTGTGGAATATCTCCCCTATGGCAGGCTTCAGCTATTGCTCAGTCCCAAAAATAGTAAAACAATTCAACTTTAAAAAACCAAAGCGTACGGGAGCGAGGATGACGAAGCCATTGCTAATAATAAGAAGCGATTCCGTGTTTGACGCAAGAGCAGACACGATGCCGGAGGGGTCCACGCCGAGGATGGGTTGCGCGTGGGAACGATGCAAACAACGCACAGCGCTCTCCGAACTGCCGCTGCCAGAGATCTAAATCCAATCCAGGCACTTAAGTGAGATCTGGGAGATGGTCGGGCTCAGTTTCAACACCAACCCCCCCCCCCCCCCCCCCACCACCCCACCCCGTGCTGAACTACGGATCAGAAGGAGTGTCGACCCCCGTGGATCTGGTCCACGGCTGACTGTGACGTGCGAGAGAGGGGGCCTCGAAAAGAATGAAGTCTGAACAAAGCTGTCGCCGTGACGGGTTAAATCCTGACACTGCAGGAGATGTGGGTGGTGTGGTGTAGCGCACTTGAAGGGTTGTTCATTGTCTCTAAGCTGTTGCGTAGTATAACGAAGATAGTGTAGTATAACATAACGGATTGCAGCACATGTGTAAGTATGATACAAAATAAAATTCTAATAGCATTATCATTTCACGAAGATGACTTGTCCATGCGTTCGGGCTAAAAACAGAAATACTTTTAAATGGAGTTCAATGGAGTCATAAAAGGAACAGCTTTAATCAGTCAATCAATATGTTTCAGTGCTGGGCCACTGGGTGGATGGAGGGATGAACCGATTGGGTAGATGGAGGGATGAACCGATTGGGTGGATGGAGGGATGAACCGATTGGGTGGATGGAGGGATGAACCGATTGGGTGGATGGAGGGATGAACCGATTGGGTGGATGGAGGGATGAACCGATTGGGTGGATGGAGGGATGAACCGATTGGGTGGATGGAGGGATGAACCGATTGGGTGGATGGAGGGATGAACCGATTGGGTGGATGGAGGGATGAACCGATTGGGTGGATGGAGGGATGAACCGATTGGGTGGATGGAGGGATGAACCGATTGGGTAGATGGAGGAGGGAATGGATGGATGGAGGGTTGATGGATGGATGGAAGGGTGAATCTATGGATGGATGGACTATCTTACGTTATATTTCTGCCTTCGATGCCTGAAGGTGCTCATTGGTTTTAATCTACAGGTGTGATTAAAGGTGTGGAACCACACCAGCGTGGGAGCGTCGCGGTTGTAACCAGGGACCTGCGTGCTCACACATTGAGGTCCACTTTGACATGTTTACAGCGCATTCTGTGTATATGTAGAGCATATTGGATGTGTTCCTACGCTGTGGGCGGTCTGGAAATGATTTGAAGTTTATTTGTTTGGAGATGAGAGGCCTCTGGTTCCCCGCTGTGGCTTTCCTATTACTTTTACCCACACACAATATATGGATGTTCGGCTCTGTTGGCATGGATATTATCATGATTGTTTTATCATTTAGCAACATGCACTGTGCGGCTAACCCCTAATCCTCTTTTTAAAAGAGAGTCAAACAGTGTTTAGCGGCTCATAAACTCAAATCAAATTCGGTAGGGAGAAAGAAGGGGTGCGTGGTGGCTGCTATTGTATTTATTTTGATTTCAGCATCCCCAAGCATATGGAAACGACTTGGTCGAAAATACAATTAAACATGCCGTGTACAATTTAGGGACATCTAGCGGAAGGTATTCAGCAGCAATCGAAGATAATATTAATAAGCTTGATACGTGTATAATCCCATGAAAATAGAAGGACTAAGAGTCTAGTGACCCCCATGGTTACGAAACATTATTCAGTGAGTTGTGATCTCTAACGTCAGCACTAAATGCCACTCAATTCTAAATGCTGAACCTTTAAGCCTCAATTTTCCTCACAATCCTTTCCGCAAAACAATGATCACATCTACAGACAAGGATTGCTATGACTTTTCCGATTCAGAATATAACGAGCTATATTATGTTGAACATATTACCTAACTTCCATGGCAGGGATCAATTCTGTAGGCTAAGCTAGCATCGACTTGCTATTGAAAAGGCATTCTGCTGTAGCCCTGACAACAATCATCCTGTTCCCACGGCGACATACTATAACCATGATCCAATCATAAAAAGAAAATCCTCAACAGAGAATGTTCCGGCAGCTGAAAACTCTTTGACGTTAACTTTCCCTGTTTCTTATTCCCATAATGCATTAGAAATTGTTGAAGTGAGTCTGCTCAATTTCTGCACTTGCTGTTTGGCTGAAATCAGTCTCTCTCTCTCTCTCTCTCTCTCTCTCTCTCTCTCTCTCTCTCTCTCTCTCTCTCTCTCTCTCTCTCTCTCTCTCTCTCTCTCTCTCTCTCTCTCTCTCTCTCTCTCTCTCTCTCTCTCTCTCTCTCTCTCTCTCTCTCTCTCTCCGTCTCTCTCCCCCTCTCTCTCTTCAAAGGGGCGTGGCGTCTAACCTTTTTGCGATGCCCTGTTCTCTTGCAATCCCTCTTCTCAAAATTAGCATTGGTCGACCTTAACTGCCATCCAAAAACACCCTATCTATATACAATACAGCTTGTCCTCTTCCTAATTCCACACTGAATATGATAAAACATTGAACATTGGGTCAAACAAGCTGGTCTTTTTCTTCTTCACAAAGCGGCAAGTCACAAGTTCACCACACATTCCTTTTCTTTAGGTTTGCCTTTAGTGTGTCCTTCATTCACTCAGTCACTCATACTGAACGCTGTCAGCAGTGATGTGGTAGGCCTACTCCCAGTGTGTGTGTGTATGTGTATATGTGTGTGATGTGTGTATGTATGTATGTATGTATCTGTATGTATGTATGTATGTATGTATGTATGTATGTATGTATGTGTGTGTGTGTGTGTGTGTGTGTGTGTGTGTGTGTGTGTGTGTGTGTGTGTGTGTGTGTGTGTGTGTGTGTGTGTGTGTGTGTGTGTGTGTGTGTGTGTGTGTGTGTGTGTATGTATGTATGTATGTATGTATGTATGTATGTATGTATGTATGTATGTATCTATGTATCTATGTATCTATGTATCTATGTGTGTATGTATATATGTATGTGTGTGTGTGTGTTGTGTGTGTGTGTATGTATGTATGTGATGTGTGTGTGTGTGTGTGTGTGTGTGTGTGTGTGTGTGTGTGTGTGTGTGTGTGTGTGTGTGTGTGTGTGTGTGTGTGTGTGTGTGTGTGTGTGTGGGTGGGTGTCAATAAGATCACTCTTTTAAAGTAAGAAACAACCACTCACGCAACATCTTCCAATCTTATTAATAACAGTATTGTTTACATATGATCCATCAATGAGTTCCCTCAGGTTGATGATTTATCAAATACTACTGACTCTACTAAGTCCAAATCTTTTTTATCTTTCATTTTAATTGTAAAGGTGCTGTATGTAAGAGAGAGCAGAAAGGAGAGCGATTTTGCCTCTGAAAAGTTGCATACCTGTATTTGAGCTATGATAACGCCATGGCCGCATATGTGATTGACAGGGAAGATGAGTTCTCCAAACCAATCAGCGAAGAGATGCTTATATTATTTACAACTGAGCAGTCTAAAATGTAAATGATCTGATATAGAGGGAGGCACAGTCAACCAGAACAGATATTCTCATAACTACACTCCCTGATGGCTTACTGATGCCTATGGCATTTCTAACAAATTACAGTCAAATTATAGCTAATAATTCTTATTGACAGGACCTTTAATAAATTTTTTTTAGCATTGTTTTGATACTTTACTCTGTAGAAATTGATATAATTTCAGTTGCCAGCATAATTTTACAATACAGGATACTATTTTAATTTGTGGCACCTTTTTTAAATATATTGTAATATAAATTGAAACTACGTGCTATTCTCAAGACTATTAACAATGATCTTACCCATAAAGAATATTTTTCGCAGTCAATAATTAATAGATAACAGAGATTGTTGATGTTGTTTTTGGTTTCATGACGACGCAGCGAAAATCACACTTGGTCAAATTCATTTTTTATGTTCTGACTGCATAGAAATTCAGATGAGATACACAACCTGCTTTGAAGTTTTATCTTGGCTTTTAACAGCTTGGCAGGTTCTTATTTTCAATAAATAATGTAGGATAGCAGGAAGTAACCAAAGAGAAAAAGCAATTTAAAGATATTGTTAAAAACTGAGCAAGAATCGCAAGTTAACTTATCTAAGGAACTAGCTCCATGCGTACATCCATCTGACCTCATTCAGACATTATCAGCTGTACCAGACAACCATATATTTTCACTACTACCTGTGTTGTTACATTTGACCCGTGTCAGTTAAACACTATGATACATGATCTGTATATTCTAAGCTCCAAGTCCCTCTACAACTTCCTGGAATGCTTGTTGAAAGTGAGCCATAACCTTCGACTATTGGGCTTCTAGATTATAACAGACAAACAGGATCTCTAAAATCTATGTCACGTACCAACTGAAAAAGGATATAAGGGTATTACGATGCTAAACCCAGAGGTGCTGATTGATCCTTCAGGGTCAGTCGCTAGGTAGGATACCTAGCAACCAATCAATACCAATCAATACCCTACCACAGTCAAAATGTTATGCCCCGCCCAAAGAAGGACTTGGTGATGTCATCGTAGACAAGCCCTGTGTTAGAGGAAATAAACTGTATTGGACAAAAAGTTAACACTGTGTGAGATTAAGACCTTTCTAATGTTATGTAAATGCCCTTCATGTATATGTCCATAACCAATTATAAGATATATAATATTGCTGAAATTGTATTTAATTTATGATCTCCTCAATCATGTAAAAGGCTGGTTCCTGGCCCTCCTCTTGACCTGGGATTTCATTGGCAGGGAAGCCATCTCACACAGAGAGAATATCCACGATGGGCCTATCGACAGACTGAAGGGTTGACGCTATGCTCACATGGAAGCAAAAAGATAAGATGGCGGCGCCTCTCTTCTCTTGTGAACAGCTTGGGGGACTGCACAAGATAATCGTTGCACGGCGCTTGAAACAGATGGCAAAGTTGAAGAGGAGTGAATGAATCAAAGGAGGGAATGAATAGACAAGGATACGAGGAACTAGTGGATCATTCCAGGGTCTTCTTTAAACACTTCAGTGTTGTGGTGTTTATATATATATATATATCCCACATTACATGACACGTTTACACAAAAAAATGTTTTAATTACTTAATTGAATTCGTCAGCAGTTGAAGACGCCCTTGTCACGCTGAACACTTTCATCTCCTGCTCAGCCCGGCTGGCAGTCGTAGCCGGGAGGTTGTTAATGACGGCGGCGGCTGTCCTGAGCCTAATTCTTGGTGAGCAAAGTCGACCTGAGTCTGGCGGGGTCAGGTTGGAGGTGGGGGGGGGGGGGGGGGGGTGGTGGTCCTGATGACGGACGTGATTCAACGATAATTAAAAACACAACTGTAGGCCTGTGTCTCCATGTGGAAGGGTCCAGCGTGTTATCTGACTCTTACTCCGTTTGACAGGACTGCACTCTGTGTCTTTGCGTGGGATATTCATGAGGGTATTTCTGAGGGACTTGGGGGAATGTGAAATAGAGGTTACTGGCAGAAAACCAAGAGGCCAAGCGGATCTGACCCCATCTGACCCGGGATGTTATGTCACAACAAGTGTTGGTGTTGGGGTTGTGAGCTTTGGATGAACTCAAAAAGTCTGAGTTGTGTCTGGTTTTGGCTCCTGGTGAAACCAACTTCCAAAAGCCAAAAGGTGGACGGACCAACGTTCGGGGATGGGAGATTTAATTTGAGCATGAAGTAAGAAGTCTGTCCGTCCTTGATTGTACTCCAAAAATCGGATGTTGAATCAACCTCAGGGTCTTTAAAATCAGGTTCAGTCTCATTAAGAACCCTTCATACTGCAGTCCTGTCCTGTTTCCGTGTCTGTTCAGATTTGGCCTTTAGGTTGCAGACATAAAGTTTCTGGACGCAGATCAAGAGGAAACTTTGATGTTGGGGACTGTGTGTGTGTGTGTGTGTGTGTGTGTGTGTGTGTGTGTGTGTGTGTGTGTGTGTGTGTGTGTGTGTGTGTGTGTGTGTGTGTGTGTGTGTGTGTGTGTGTGTGTGTGTGTGTGTGTGTGTGTGTGTGAGCATGTGTGTATGTGTGTGTGTGTGTGAGTGTGTGTGTGAGCATATGTGTGTGTGTGTTGGTGTTGGTGTGTGTGTGCAAACGTGTGTGTGAGTGTCTGTGTCTGTATGTGTGTTGGTGTCTGTGTGCGAGCGTGTGTGTGAGTATCTGTGTGTGTGTGTGTGTGTGTGTGTGTGTGTTGGTGTCTGTGTGCGTGTGAGCGTGTGTGAGTGTCAGTGTGTCGAGCTGTGTGTGTGTGTGTGTGTCTAAGCGTGTGTATGTGAGCATGTGAGTGTGTGTGAGCGTGTGTGTGTGTGTCTAAGCATGTGTATGTGAGCATGTGAGTGTGTGTGTGAGAGTGTGTGTGTGTGTGTGTGTATGTGTGTGTGTGTGTGTGTGTGTGTGTGTGTGTGTGTGTGTGTGTGTGTGTGTGTGTGTGTGTGTGATGTGTGTGTGTGTGTGTGTGTGTTGTGTGTGTGTGTGTGTGTGTGTGTGTGTGTGTGTGTGTGTGTGTGTGTGTGTGTGTGTGTGTGTGTGTGTGTGTGTGTGTGTGTGCATCCAGCCAGAAGGTTGGGTTTGGGGCCAGGGTTCCACCAGAGGACGGAGGTTCTGTCTGGAGTCTCTTTCTTCCCGTGTTTGTGCCAGTTTTCCTCCCGGTGCTCCGGTTTCCTCATGCAGGATAACCCCCCCACCCTGCCCAGAGCCAAGGCAGGGATGCTCAAAACTGGCTGCAGTGTGCAGCAACCCGCTGCTGTGAGTCAGGCTGGGTTTGATCTGAGATCCAGCAGTCCTACGCGTGAGTGCAGAGCTTCCGGAGGAGACCCAGAGCCTGGGGCCAAACCAGATACCGCATGGGCTAGGGTTACGGTTGTGATTTGAAGCAGTTACAGAGACTTTTTAGAAGATAACTGGCTCAGTTTATGCTTGCCAATTACCTTCATAAAGATCCCCGCCTCCATTAAGAGGATTGGTCAAAGCAACAAATAAACTTGAAGCAACAGAAGGGAAAAACGCCCAATCGTCCTGGATTTGAGCTGCAATAAGAATTTCGATATTAAAGGGGTAGTTCGGAATTTTGGACATAGGGCCTGACTCCCAAGTTAGCCTTGGTGTTTGTAATGATATCATAAGGCCCCCAGGACACAAGGGGGCGCTGTTGTATAATGATCACACTAGTAGCTGGAAGAAGATGGCTACTATTAGTTTCATTAAAGCATTACGGTTTAGCAAAAAGCAATTCAAAGCACCAGACCCTCAGAGTGGAAGGAAATATCGCATTTGGAACAATTGGACAATTGGAAGAAATGGAAACAAAAATTGGAACTTTACATGACCGCTACAGGCATTGACGGCAAATCTCAGAAGGTACAAAGTTGCACGTTGCTATATTTGATCGGGGATGAGGCTCTTGAAATATACAACACCTTTGAATTCACGCAGCCAGAGGATAGAGTAAAGCTCAAGATACTACTGGAGAAATTCAGCGAACATTTTACCCCCCACAGGAATGTGATGTTTGAGAGACACGTGTTTAACACTCATGTGCAGGCCCCCGGTGAGAACATAGACCAGTTCGTCACTGACTTGAAAACAAAGGCAAGATCATGTGAGTACGAAGATTTGTGTGACAGTCTAATAAGAGACTGAATAGTCGTGGGGATAAGGGATGATCAACTAAGAGCCAAGTTGATGAGAACAATGGAATTAGATCTACCAAAGGCTGTGTCTATATGTCGCGCTGCCGAGGCAAGCAGCACGCAAATGGACAAATTGCAAACTGCACAAGCAGAGTGCACTATCAATGAAATCAAACGGGAGCGCGCAGGAAAGTCCCAAACGTCATCTGTCACGTCACACAGGCAAAACATGATACAGGACTTTAAATACTGTGGCAGAGACCACCAGAAAGGAAAAAGTCCTGCCTATGGAGAAAAATGCAAAAAATGTGGAAAGCTGAATCACTTTTCAAGCAAGTGCATGTCTAAAGCGTATGCAACGAAAAAGCCAGTGCACATGGACTCAGATTCAGAAGAAATGTTTCTGGACATGGTAAAAGCAAATAATGGTGAAGACTGGGAAGTAGACTTTATAATAAATGACACGAAAATAAGATTTAAAATAGACACGCAATATCAATGCAATATCTTACCAGAATCAATCCACAAAGAGATTTGTGCACAACTTGGGAAGTCTAAAGCAAAGTTTGTGACGTATGGAGGACAATGTTTAAAGCCAATAGGAAAATGCCTGTTGTTGACAGAATACAAAAGAAGATTCCATCACATCGAATTCCAAGTGTTTTAATTAAAGTGCAACACCACTACTAGCACTAACGACCTAGTAGTGGTAAAACGCATCAGTGAGGTGAAAACATGGCCAAGTCAAGATATACAGGAGAAGTATGCAGACGTGTTTGGTGGACTGGGCTGTTTGGAAGGAGAACAGCACATCAAAATCAGCGCAGACGCACAACCCATCGTCCATGCACCAAGGAAGGTCCCCGTGGCCTTGACAGACAACGTAAAGGCAGAACTGAGGAAAATGGAAAACCTTGACGTCATTGAAAAAATAACAGAACCCAGGCAGTGGGTAAGCAGCAAGTTCACAGTATGGAAACCAGAAAAACAGAAAATTCGGATATGCATGGACCCCAAGGACTTAAATGTTGCTTTTGAAAGAAGTGATGGCTCGGATGGCTGGAGCAAAAGTGTTCAGCACACTAGATGCTCAATGTGGATACTGGCAGGTCAAGTTGAATAAAGAAAGATTCAGCGCTGTGCACTTTTAACACCCCTTTCGGTCATTACGCATACAAAAGGCTACCCTTTGGAATAAACACAGCTGGAGAAATATTTCAAAGACTCATGACTGAGATGTTAGAGGTGATCGTTGATGACATCCTCGTATGGGGGGAAAATGATGAGCAGCACAACCAGAGGCTGGAAAGGGTGTTGGAGCGAGTGAGAGAAAAGAACATAAAACTCAACCCAGAAAAATGCATATTCAATGCACAAGAAGTCACATACATGGGGCACATCCTAACAGCAGACAGACTTAAGCAAGACCCCAAGAAGGTGGCGGCAGTCAGGAAAAATCAAAAACCCACTAACAAGACCGAGCTACAAACATATTTAGGGATGATAACATATTTAGCAAAGTTCATACCGCATCTATCCACTGTAACTGCCCCACTCCGGATCCTGTTAGAGAAGACCACAGAATGGAGCTGGATGGAGTAACACGACAAGAGCTTTGAGAAGCTGAAAGAGATGGTCACAGAAGCTCCAGTACTAAAATATTATGATGCATCAAAGCCAGTCAAACTGAGCGTGGACGCCTCTAGTTGTGGAATAGGAGCTGTGCTTTTTCAAGATGAGTGTCCCATAGCTTACGCATCAAAAGCCTTTACCGACGCACAAAAAAGATAAGCACAAATAGAAAAGGAGTTGGCCGCCATCATGTTTGGCTGTGACAAGTTCTACCAGTATCTGTTCGGACAGGCGTTCGAAGTTGAAACAGATCACAAACCCTTGGAAACCATAATGGAAAAACCCTTGGCCGAGACCCCACTAAGACTTCAGAAAATGCTCCTCAGGATCCAGAAATACAACATGACTGTGAAATACAAAAGAGGAAAGGAACTTTACGTGGCTGATGCCCTGAGCAGGAACTATTTAAAGGATACAGATGAAAATGATACTAAGGATGATATACAAGTGTGTGCAGTGATGTGCTTACCCATAGCACCCGCCAGACTCGAGGAGATACAGAAACCGAGAAGGATCCAACCCTCACAGCAGTAAAAAAAAGGCCAGATGGCCAGGTAAAAGATCAGAAACACCGGACGAGGCCAAAGTGTACTGGGACTACAATACTGTAATGACAGTTGAAGATGGGCTGATATTCAAAGGCAACAAACTAGTGATACCAAACACCCTGAGAAGAATGATGCTGAAAAAAGTGCACTCCAGCCATCAAGGGATCGAAAAAACTAAGCGGCTATCAAGAGATGTCATATTTTTGCCGGGGATGCAAGCCCAGATAGCTGACACAGTCTCAAGATGTGCCATATGCAACAGATACCGAAGGCAGAATAGAAAGGAGCCCATGATTGGACATGACATACCGGAAAGGCCATGGCAAAAGGTAGCTACCGATATTTTCTAACTCGATGGAGAACACTACCTCGTCCTGGTTGACTACTATTCAAACTTCATCGAGGTAAGCAAACAGAGCAGAGCAGTCATCAACATCTGCAAACAGCAATTCGCCCGACATGGGATACCCGATGAAGTCCGCTCTGACAATGGCACACAGTATTCCTCTGCTGAATTCAGGACATTCAGTGATGAGTACGGATTCAAACATGCAACATCATCTCCCACATACCCCCAATCCAACGGGAAAGCTGAAAAGGGAGTACAGATAGCAAAAAATCTCCTGAAGAAAGCCAAAGCTGACAAACAAGACCCTCAACTCGCCCTCCTGGACTATCGAAATACACCCCTGGATGGACTACCCTCACCTGCACAGCTGCTTATGGGCCACAGAACAAAGACAAGACTGCCCACAACAAAAAAACTGCTCCAACCAGGAACAATAGAAGGGGGGGCAGGATAGAATGAGGGTCAACCAAGACAGAGAGAAACACTACTATGACAGAGGATCACACATGCGGCCAGCCCTCAGCCCAGGAGACACAGTGAGGTTAAGGGAGGGCAAGCAGTGGAGACCAGCTAAAGTAATAAAACCAACACCCGAACCACGGTCATACCTAGCGGGAGCAAACGGCCAACAGGCGAAATAGAAGGGAGCTCATCAGAGCGGAAGACGACACCCCTACATGTACAGAGAGGAAAGGAGAGAACACTGAGATAAAAGAAAGACAACACACTTCCAGAAAACCCAAACCCAAAGAAAGACTGAATTTGTAAAAGAGAGACTGAACTTATTACAGATAAACAGTTTAACTCCTAATTTTGTTATTCCTTTACAGGTTACCTGGAAATGTTCTTACTTAAATACGGCCTTACTGAATATTACATTTGTTATGCATGTTATTGCAGATACCTGGGAACAGTTTAACTTTTGTTATTCCTTTACAGGTTACCCGGGAACGTTCTTACTTAAATACTGCCTTACTGAATGTTACATTTGTTATGAATGTTTATTCCCTAAGTTACAGAGAACATCCTGATTGTTTAAATGCTGCTATGTTTAAGTTGAACTTCACACAATACAGTTGCCTTTTATTCCAGTTAAGTCACCCTAGAAAAGGGGAGATGTAATGATATCATAAGGTTGTGCTGTTGTATAATGAATGATCAGACTAGTAGCTGGAAGAAGATGTATACTATTTGTTTCATTAAAGCATTACGGTTTAGCAATCAATGGAGTCAGTCACAGTCTCATTTCAATGTTCTTTTTCATTGGAGACAGTTCTCAACACATTTCATTCAGCCCTTCTAGTTGCAGAGTTTGCTCGTGCTAGGCTAGCGCACGGCAACAGGCAATACTAGCCTGCTAATAAAACAGTCTTAACCACTCCAAAGTACACCCGAGGCAAATCAACTGTAAATCAGATGTAAATGCCTGTGTTGATAGAATAATTTTAGAACGCATTGCATTGCATTTTGAGGGACTTGCTGCAGCAGTGTAATATTCCTGCTAGGCTACGGCAGCGGTGGACTGATGCCTAGGATAAATTCCGCTGCTGCTGGGAAAGTAGTCCCTCAAAATGTCGATGATTCATGCGATGCAAGGTTGGTTTTATTTCTAACATTATTCTATAAACAGACATAAATCTATAGTCTGGCGTTATAATTGATTTACCTTGGGTGTACTGTGGAGTGGGTAAGACTGTTTTATTAGCAGGCTAGCATTGCCCGTTGCCGTGCGCTAGCCTAGCACGAGCAAACTGCAACTAGAAGGACTGAATGAAATGTGTTGAAAACTGTCTCCAATGATAAACAACACCAAGGCTATCTTGGGAATCCGGCCCTATGTCCAAAATTCCAAACTACCCCTTTAATCTAAAATGCCTGTATTTTTGGCCTGTTGGTGTTTAGTCTTGTGTGTGTGTGTGTGTGTGTGTGTGTGTGTGTGTGTGTGTGTGTGCGTGTGTGTGTGTGTGTGTGTGTGTGTGTGTGTGTGCGTGTGTGTGTGTGTGTGTGTGTGTGTGTGTGTGCGCATGTGTTTGTGCAATACAATAAAAAAGATCACTCTGCCAGGTTAGTCTCAGTTCTTTCTGTTCACTCTCTCTCTCGCGCTCTCTCTCTCTCTCTCTGTCTTTCTCTTTGTCTCTCTCCCACCTTCTGTTGGGTCCATTATCGTCCATTCAAATGCCGGTTCTTTCCCCACCCCCCTCCCCCCCAGGTACCTTCCCTCACACCTTCCTGTCAGTTCCTTCCTTGCTTCTTTTTTATTTCGACCAAGCGGCCATTACTCATCAGTGACGTTTTTAGAGGCTTAGAGGAGAGCGTGAGCCAAGGTAGGCCAGCCGACAGCAGACTGGCCATGACTGAGGAGGAGATGAGAGAGGAGTTGATGGCGCCGATCCCTTCCTTGCATAAATGAGCGGGCACCGCTGTTCCGGGTTAATTGCGCCCTCTAGTGGTCAGAGGTTAGGACTGTGCCGGAACAGCGCCTCCATGTGGTAAAAAGTTCCTGCTGCGGTTTGGTAAGATAGACTTCTGTACATAGCTGTCAGGAGCCATCGAAAAATGCATGTAACTGACTTAATAGGGTTAAGTATTTAGCGGCTATTATGATGTTAATATAAAAGACAAACATGATTATATGGCTTATACTGTATATTTTCATGTCAACAATAATATGGTTAGGGCTATGTTCTTTTTATCAGGCTCATAATAGATTTGAGAAATATTTACAATGAAATAAAGGCAATAATTTCTGGATAAAACAAACAACATAACAATTAAACCACAAACCGGTTGAATCGTTGAAAAAGGCGATAAAATAATACATCTTAAAAGAGTCATAACTGAATAACACTGAAGTAAAGTTTAATATCAGTAGCTGTCAAACAACCAAACAATGTATCAATAAAGTGCCATAAGGGAGAAAGAGAGTGTCTAACGATCCGTCTAGCAAAATCTGAGTTTGAATGTGAAGTGCTTCGTATTTGTGTGATACTTTGAGCAACAGTGTGGTTGTCCCCTTGAGGAAATTGCGTCTGAAAGCTCATCTCTGGCCTGAGAGTCTGTCAGAGTCTGTCAGAGATAGGCATATAAAAAGGTGCTATTCTATTAAAGATGCTGTAGGGAAGATTCAAGGTATAATTTGAGATTAGATTTTTGGAAATATCATAGACTTTAGTCAGCTATTAGTGATTTAAATGCGCTGCAAGAATATCTGACTGCCTGCCACTGTACGAGACTGTTTTGATTTAAGACCACTTCCGACTCGTTCTGACCAATTGGTGTACGTCTTCCCTGATTGGTTCAGGGAATCCATCTTGCCTTTCAATCACTTGGGTGCCAATGGCGATATCGCTCAGTCGTGGAATACACACTTCCCAATATAAAAAACATCTGGTTCTTTTCTTTGCTCTCTCTCTTTGCAACTGTCTATAACCCCTACAGAGGGACCATGCATTTATATTTACATTTAGGGCATTTAGCAGATGCTTTTATCCAAAGCGGCTTACACTTAGTACATTTCTTAGAAGAAGGAAAAACAATATATAGCTGTCGGTAATGTAAGGAATGTTGTGCCAAGCACCAACAATTGCTAGGTTACACCTCCATTCCACAAAGCTAGCTAGGATTAGATGCTTTGCAAAAAGTACTGTATATTTTATTTTTATATGTATACCTAACCCTAACCCTATATTCTTTTAGTGCCATGACATACTTCAATAGCGTACATTAAATGTCCAGGATGTTTAACATACAAACATGCAAACATGCCAAACCCTAAAGTGGACACGTGAGATTATTCCTTGGGAATGTCGCCACTGCCACCCACTTTGTAACATTCATAATACTTTGATTGGAATGCTTTCATCAGCGGGCCTCAGACTCCATCATCATTGTGTTGTCATTCGGCGATAGATGTAGTCTGGCTATTGCCAGACCAAGATCAATCGTAGATTGGTCTGGGGAAGCTGCTGTCATTTTCTTCAGCGGGCCTAGTTCAACTGACTCTGCCATCGTCGTTGTGTTAAACCAGCCAATAGCGCGCCAAGGGGAAAAGCCAGCTTGGTGATTGGCTCCTGAAAAAATGTATCGGAAGCAGAAAGAAATGTATTGCTCTTCTCCAGACCCTTGTGGAGGGCAAACTCAAATCGCCGGCAGAATGGGCGGGTAGATGGTGACTGACCAAGTCACCATTTATTCATAGGAAAATCTTTGAGATGATCACATAAGATACCATCGGCAAAGCTAACTTAATCATGATCATTCAATGATTAAAAAAAGACAGTTTTTATAGACTAGTTTTGACAAATCTGACTTTATATTATAAAGTCGGATGGCAAAACTGAAAAAGGTGGTCAAACCTGGGTTAACAGAGGTAACACTTTCTTTTGCTTCGTATTTGTTTGTACCAATCATGTCGTGTGGAGGCAGGATTATAGGCGTGTAATTGGCAACATTGAACTCGGCCAGCAGTACTGAAGAGTAAAAAAAGTGTGAAGGTTTCAAATGAACACAGTGTGCAGTGCAACAAGGCGTGACTCCGCCCCTTGCAGTGTCTGCTTTACGGCCCAGTCTCCACCCCCCAGAAGTAGAGGAAGAAGTGTTCTTACACACGCGCATCACAGCCGTGTGAACCCTAACCATACCCTTGGGTAAAAGTGGAGCACATAACATTCGCCTGTCTTATGTCAACTCTCCCCCCCACACACAAACAGACAAACACACACACACACGCACACACACACCCCTTATGGTCCCTGTGCTGGGGGACCAACATGCCTGCTCCATCACCCTGCCTACTGGCAGGGTAATAGGTGTCTCATCTTTAGTGGTATCCTAGCGACAGACAGTAGACCTCGAGAACAGATTGATTCTAAAGACAGCCCCTTTTATAGTCTGTCACCGCCACAACTAATAATAATTCAACAGAGGGGAGGAAAAGATTAGTCAGGAACAACCTCTAAGCGTCCGCACTTAACGTGGATAAATCCCCTCCATTATACTCCAACCTCCTAATTTTAAACACAACGGAAAAATCAAACTAAAGACATACGACAATTACAGCGGATAAAAATAGTCTAAATAAAGTGGAGGATTCTTTTTTTTTGCCCGCTGATGAATAGGCTATTTGGCGTTCATTTTAGCCAGACACTTGGCCAGTGGTCTGAATCTTGATGAAAATCACCAGGGCAGGGTATAAGCACTTTATCACCGTGTTGTTGAAGCCAAGAGGAATGGCCTGCCCTCGGCCTGACGTGCTTAAAGCCCACTCAGCAGTCCAGAGGGGCTGGGGAGAGAGAGGGAGAGGGGGAGAGAAAGAGAGGTAGGGGGAGAGAGAGAGAGAGAAAGGGAGAGCAAGATGGGGGGGAAGGGAGGGGGGAGAGAGGAGAGGGGGAGGAAAGAGAAAGAGAAGAGAAGAGAGGGAAGAAGAAGAGGTGGGTCCAGGGGGGGGGGCGGGGGAGCAGAGAGAGAGGGGAGGGTGGGGGGGGCGGGGGGGGGGCGGAGGGAGAGGGCGAGCAAGATGGGGGAGAGAGAAGGAGCGAGAAAAGGAAGGGGAGGGAGAGAGCGGGAGTGAGCAGAGGTGGAGGGGGCGAGAGGGAAGGGGGGGGGGTGAGTGATGAAGAGGGAGTGAGAGAGGCTGAAAGAGGACGGGAAAGGAGTGAGGCTGGAGGGAGGGAGTAAGGGAGGGGGGGGGGGAGGGGAGGGGACAGGTACGTGGGGAGGGAGACAGAGGAAAAAAGAGAAGGGGGAGTGCAGGAGGGCGACAGGGAGGGCGAGAGAGGGGGAGAGAGAGAGGCACAGAGGGAGAGAACAGCCATAGAGAGGATGAATGTGCACTAGTGAGATACAGCCGTGGTCGAAATAGTTCCGCCCCGCTGCGTTCTCCCCGCGGTCGCCGTGGCCTTTTCGTGGCGGCGCTATTTAACCACACACCAGACACTCCCCCACCGACACCGCCCACATGAGCGGCGGGAGTGCTCCCCTAAGATGGTGGCTTAAGATTCAGCTCGCCGGAGATCGCTGTCAGCCGGACAGCTGTCTCCACAAACGACATGTTTAAGTAAGGTTAAGTTCATTTAGAGTTAGAATGCGGCCGGGCCCCGGGGCCCCACGTCTGCCACCCAGGCTGTCGGAGCATGATTCTTCAAATGAATAGGCGACTTCACCAGTCGTTGAGTGGCACCAGGGGGACTTTTATTGTGTGTAGGGTAGACTTGGCATCAGAAGGAAATATAAAAGAATAATCATGATAATATTTAAAAGCGTGGGGGGGGGACTGATTTGATATGCTACTTGCGTCAATCAGTGAAAGCCAAAGTGTAAATGTCTCTGCTAATTTGAAATTGTGATATTCTTTTGGAGTCGCTTTTAATTAAAAGATTGAAAAAAGCAATTTGATGTCGAAAAACCGCACGCAGCCGAGGTCAAATGACCTTGAAAAAAGTTGACTTTCACACGGAATTTCACTACCAGCGCTACGATTTAATTACAAGTGGTATTCGTAATTGTTAATGTTGGCATATGTTGTGTAATGGCTTTCGACCCCTGGAATAATGTAACGTTATGATATTACATTGTATAGGTAGGCCTATGCATTAAACATTTACAACGTCAGTATAATACACATTAAAGGCAGAGATCTCAGAGACAAGAACACACACACGCGCGCACACACACACACATACACACACACACGCACACACACACACACACGCACGCACACACACACACATGCACACACACACACGCACACGCACACACACACACACACACACACACACACACACACACACAACCTAAGTACATACACACACAGACACAGACAGATACAGTACCTACATACACCCACCCACACACAAACACACACTAATAGAGAGAAGGAGAGAAACCCGAATATGCAAACACACATTCTCGCCTCAAAAGCCCCATCATAAAAAAAACTAACTGTCACTCTGTCACCGTATAATTAGCAGTAGCTTATCCAGGCGGTAGCAACGTTAATAGACCCGCCAGGGACATTTCCTGTGGCGGTTGTTGATGTTGTCATCATTGTTTGTTGTTGTTGTCATTTTCTACAACCATAAAAAAAAAGCTTCTCCATATACCTCATAATGAACTACTTCATACCTCATCTTCAAAAATCAACGCCTCCTCGTGAGCCGACGACAGCGAACAGAGCAGCAGTCGTCCGCGCACGCCGGGGCACGACCCACTCGTTTGTTAATTACATTTTGTTACGAGTCTGCTCCGTGTCGGGGGGGTTGGAGGAGGAGGCTGTTTGTTTTACGGTGTCGTGTCGACAAGCGGGCTGAGGCCCCGGCTAATGTCACCCAGTGGAACACGAAGTCGAACCTCTAGGAGCTGTGGAAAGACGTGTTGTTGTTTATTTCCTGGTTCTACTGGATGCCCAGGGGCCAATGAAATCCCTATTAGCATGTTAATTGATTTAACATACACTCAATGAGCTCCTATTGTCGCTTGCCCCTTTTTCTTGTCATTGTTCACTCTCCTTCTCTGTCTCTGTCATTTTATCTCTCTTTCACAACCTTCTCTCTCTTATCCACCCCTTTCCTTTCTTTCTCTCAACGCTCTCCCTCTCTTTCACTCTTCCTACCTCTCTCTCTCTCTCTCTCTCTCTCTCTCTCTCTCTCTCTCTCTCTCTCTCTCTCTCTCTCTCTCTCTCTCTCTCTCTCTCTTTCGCTCTCTCTCTCTTTCTCTCTCTTTTACTCTGCTCGCCTCTCTCTCTTTCACTCTCTTTATCTCTTTCTCTCTCGCTCTTTCACTCTTTTTTTCTAACCCTACCTTTCTCTCCCTCTTTGTGTAGTTCCCCTCCTCTCTCTCTCTCTCTCTCTCTCTCTCTCTCTCTCTCTCTCTCTCTCTCTCTCTCTCTCTCTCTCTCTCTCTCTCTCTCTCTCTCTCTCTCTCTCTCTCCCTCCCTCTCTCCCTCCCTCCCTCCCGCCCTTCCTCTGCTTGCTGTTAGCCGTTCGTTCATCAAGGTCTGGTGTTTTTGGCGGTAATAGCCGCTTACTCAGACGTAATCCTAAGACTCTGTGCTCCCCGCGATAGCAGCCCCAGGAAGATGTTTGTTTCTTCATTATGGCTGACAGACAAGCGACAAACTGGATTAATTAGAAACAGGGTTGGGGCTAAGGAAATCTCTATCTTTCACAACACATTAAGTTGGAAGGCGTCTGGTGGAACCTGTTGTAGGGGACTGTAGGGTCTGAGAGAGAGAGAGAGAGAGAGAGAGAGAGAGAGAGAGAGAGAGAGAGAGAGAGAGAGAGAGAGAGAGAGAGAGAGAGAGAGAGAGAGAGAGAGAGAGAGAGAGAGAGAGAGAGAGAGAGAGAGAGAGAGAGAGAGAGAGAGAGAGAGAGAGAGAGAGAGAGAGAGAGAGAGAGAGAGAGAGAGAGAGAGAGAGAGAGAGAGAGAAGAGAGAGAGAGAGAGAGAGAGAGAGAGAGAGAGAGAGAGAGCGAGAGAGAGAGAGAGCAGAGAGAGCGAGAGAGAGCGAGAGAGAGCAAGAGAGAGCGAGAGAGAGCGAGAGAGAGAGAGAGAGAGAGAGAGGGAGAAAAACTCTTCCTCATTTAGCCTGGCTGTAACTCATCTCGCGACAGAGAGATAGGGACAGAGAGGGAGAGAGAGAAAAAATCGTCCTCATTTAGCCAGTAACTCACCAAGTGATGAGCAGCAGCTATAGTAGGCCCCTTGTAGGGCTGTACTTAATAGATGTACTCATCCAATATGCGTTTGTTATGGAAGTAATTGCATCACTGCTTTTTATCACCACCTAACCTTTGTGTCACTCCCTCACTCTATCACTATGTCTAACTCACTGACTTACGCCAACATTCACACAGTCACTCACTCAATCATTGAGCCAATCATTCACTGCATGCACGTTGATAACTAACTGAATTCCAACTCACTCACTCACACACTCACTCACACACTCACTCACTCACTCACTCACTCACTCACTCACTCACTCACTCACTCACTCACTCACTCACTCACTCACTCACTCACTCACTCACTCACTCACTCACTCCCTCAGTAACTCACCCACTGACACTCACCCACGCCGCGACTAACTCACTCACTCAGTAACTCACTCGCTAACTCACTCACCCACTCCATGAATAACTAGCTCACTCACTCACTGGCTCACCCATCACTCATTCACTCACCCACTCCATAAACACCTCCCTCCCTGGCCCCCCCCATGCCTGTGCCAGCCCTGTCGTGGTCCCAGTGGCTCTGGGACACAGTCTGTCCCGTCTGGCTGGCTTACATAAGACAACACTGCAGCCTCGGTAGGTTTAATATTTTAAAAGTAGACTTGTGTGCTCGTTGCACCTCTTAACTGAAGGGAGAGATGGCTTTAAAGGCACAATTATGTGTAGCTCCTTTTTATTGTGTTTTGATGCCTGATCTCTTTTAGTTATTTATTTTTGCCTTGCTTCTCTTTCATGTGCAGTGGCTGAGCCTTGATCCTCTGTTACTCTGTCGTAATTCCTCCACTTCCAAACATCTTTGTAGCATTCCATCTCTCCTTATGCGTTATGCATGAGAACAGCTCCACCTCAACTCACACCCAGGGTTCAACTCTGCCGAGCCAGCCTTCACCCGTTCCTTGGAACTGAAACCGTGCGCCTAACTCAAAAGTGATCTTCTGTAGAGGCACTGCGAGCTCCCCACAACGCACAGCGCGGATCCTCCATTTAGACTCAGCGGGCTCTCAGGGGAACGAGCTCCAGGACTCGCTGCAGCAGAGGAGACCCAAAGGGGGGGTCTCAAAGACTGGGATGTGACTCACACGCACTAATGCGGGAGGGGATATCGAAACTCCTCAGTCTGGCTGATAACGATAAGAAAAATGACATCGAAAAAAGATGACCTCAAACTCATAGGTGCTGATGAAATTGAAGAATGCCTATGATAGTTGACTTTTATGTGAAGCACCATGCTCAAGAATACTAGATTTTTATGCTAATAAAGATTAAGAATTTGTCTGTCTTTTCACTTTCAAACTTGTAGCCTTATCTTCTTTGGTACATCTAAGCGTAAAGTTATGTCTGAATATAACAATATTACCGCAAACAATAGGCTGGCCTCAGCCAATTGCCTGCAGTGTGTGGTGCATGGGGTTATTAAAATAAACAATGGGACTTTATCTCAGCCAGATGAGCAGGCTAGGAGATGCACAGATACTACACCTTGACTTCCAATACTAAATATATGCTCTTGGGGCCAACAGTAAAATCTGGCATTAAAGCTTTCTAGTTAATAGGCTGAATGTAAAGGGATTGTCAGGAAATAATGTGGAACAGACCACTTCAAGGTTTACTGTTTCAGAATCGATGTAAAGAACTATCACTTGCAATTTAATATATAAGCCTATATATTTGCTTTATATATATAGGCTTCCTTAACTATCTAAATAGTTACAATACAACTGTGTGGTTTGTTATGAGACATTGAGGACAACAAACGCATCTAGGAACAAGCAAGCTTTGAGTGCATCTTGGCCCATAGAAACAATAATAAATATAACCGCAAGCGGTGATTAACGGGTTCCGAGCAAAATGAAAAGTCAAGAACACACTACTGGAAGATATATAAATATGACATATAATTATGAAGGAAAGATGTTGATGTTCCCCTTAATGCCATACTGTGCCTCTGCTTTCAGGTGACTGGCCTGCAGAGCAATGACCGAATGTCATGTTCCTCCTGTTCATAGTTGTCTAATCGTGATTCAAACTCTCAAACTAAGGATCAACAGTACAGAGAGAGAGAGCATTATCCCATTGAGCCACTGATAAACCTGAACTGCAGCCTCATTCACATGGTGAAAATCCCTACTGATAAGCATACAACAACCAGAAAACTCAAAGCACACATTTCTCAAGTGAATAAAGGGCTTTCTTCAAAGCATATACCTGAAGAATCTTTGAAATTCTGGGGAAATTAAACAATTGTAGTCAAGAACACTAACGGAAGAAATATAAATATGACACAGTTAATAATGAAGGAAAAATGGTGAACAAAAAAGTTGCCCTAATGCCATACTGTGTCTTGGCAGTCCGATTCTTGGAAGCGAATGAGTCGGCATGTTTATTGCCTGATGAATTTCAGGTGCTGTTCAATGTTGTGTTTCTTTAATGAGTGACAATGACAGTATGACATGTTCAGCATTCTACAATCGAGATTCAAGCCCTCAACCTAAGGATCACCAGTACAAGGCATTATCCTGTTGAGCCACTGAGATTGCTGAATGGCATGATGCCTTATTCACATGGTGCAAAAGTCTATTGATAAGCACACAACATCGGTCATATGGGCAAAATGGGTTGACTTTTCTATGAAATTGTGGGCAAAGTAAACATTTTTAGAGCAGAAGAACAGGGTGAAAAAGATGCATCTGATTTTAGAGATTAATATTTTTTTTTTAAACAGCGTCACCTTTGGGTGCAGTACCATAATTTGCGTTTATTAGTAGTGGGGGGTATTGGTATCCACCTAATAATAGTTGTACGTTCTTTTATACAATAACAAAATGGTCACATAAGAAAAATGGGCTAACTGATTGGCCAATATTTCTCAAATGGAACTTTTTATGTGGCGATTATGGTGAATTTTTGATTATTTTTGTAGCCTGTGAATCTTTTTATCATGTTTAGATTTAATATGAAATTATGGGAAAAGTAAACATTTTTAGGGCAAAGGGGTCAGGGTTTTATAAATGCATCTGATTCTACAGATTAATATTCTGAAAGAAGTTTGAGTCCAGGTCAATCTGGTGAGGAGAAATAAGCCTAATTCATGATTTTTTTACAATAGCTCCCATAAATTTGGGTTTATGGGTAGTGGCGGTTATTGGTAACCATACCTGAAAATGTCAAGAGTTACGGTATGGGCTGCAGTATGACTTTTACAGAATTTAAAGAAAAAAAAACCTGTTACAGAAACAATAGGGGACCAAGCAGCTTTGCTGCTCGGACCCCTAATGACAATTGCGCTCTATCTTTTGTTTCTATTTTATAGCACTTAAAGCAGTTTGCTTATTTGATTATTTAATGTCCTTAACTGAGTCTTTCTCGTTTTGGGTTGTACCTTCATTGTTGAGTGCACTTATTGTAAGTCGCTTTGGACAAAAGCGTCAACTAAATAAATGTAATGTAATGTAAATTGATTATGGTGGCACCCAGCTAGACCAAGAAGCCCTACCTACTCAAATGTTGACACATTCAACATGCTTGTCCGATAGTGTTAGATTTCAGCTTATTTCTAAACTGTTGTAAAAAAAACATGTTAAACCATGATTAAACCAAAACAGATTAAAAATGTAAAGAATAAAGGAAAACCGACTGTCCAGACACCGCCCTCTGCTTGGCAGTGAAGCTCCACCCTTTTTTAATAGCTTTCACTGTTCCCAGCAGAAAAGTGGTTCCGTTTCTCTAAACAAAATTAAAGAGCCCAGAGGAAGGCCTAGCCTTACAGACCTTGACAAGTTTGGGACACCAGACCTTGCGACGGGGTGGGCTCTCTAACACAGCCACCCTAAGGGGGGCCACCATAATCGGGGCAGCCCCCGGGGGTTGGCTAATAAGTGCATGTGTAACAGTTGTGTTGTGGGGGGGGGGGGGGGGGGGGCGTTGCGGCTCCCGTCAACAGCTCAGACAGGATGTTGCCGGCCAGGCTGCAGGTTATTCGGTGAAACACAGAGAGAGCTAACTTGACGACCACATAGAGCATAATAACGGGAAGGACAAATGGATGTGCGACATTTGGACTATCTGAGAAAACATCGACCCACCCAACCCACTTAGCCATCCTCCCAAAGACCAACCCGCAGTTTCCGACTTCAGCCCGGCAGCCACATTATCATAGATGTCATGTACATAATTAGACCCATTCGTAGACGCTTCGGGAACGTACGTGCAACATCTCTGGTGTAAATGGCGCTCGATAAAAAAACAGTACTCTCCAAGATGCACAGCAAGGAAGTCCAATAGATACTGATGTTGGAAAATCATTGTTCTAAGCCCGTACAATTCATGATTTTAAGGTCACTCATCAGGCCATGGCCGGAAGCGTTCGCTATAGCGTCAATAATATGTACTAAATCTCTAATCTCATAATCTCTCTACATAGATAAAGGATGATATTTCAATGCCCATGGACCTGTTGCATAGAGCATAGCCGGTAATGTGACACACACACACACACACACACACACACACACACA
>OLKM01000549.1:198819-248819 GCA_900291075.1 Melanogrammus aeglefinus | reverse complement strand
AAGATTTTTTTCTTGCTGGGGGAGTTTTTCCCTACCCTCTAGGGGGCTAGGGTCAGGGGGGTGTCATAGATATATCACCTGTTGAGCCCTTTGAGACTGTTCCGGTGATTACGGGCAATTTGAATTTAATTGAGTGTCAAAACCTTTCCTTCGTTTTCTTTTTGCAGTAGTCCTCATAAACTCTTAGACAAAACAACCCAACCACCATGTCTAAAGGAGCGAAGGAGACCATCGCTACCCGCCTGGGCTTCAAGTCTGTCCCCGCCGCACCCTCCAAGCAGGCCGAGGCTGACCTGGATCGGGTCCGGAAGGAGAACGCTCACCTACGGAGGAAGATGGATGAACTCACCAAACGACATGTCAAGCCCCCAGACCAAGACAAAAGCAAACTCCTAGAGGTAAGGGACAAAAAACTACCTCAGAAAAAAATATTTGCAGGAAGTTTTTCTAAATGACAACCAAGAAAACTAAAAGAAGCAAATAAAATAACTTGTAACCAACCACAAACATATCCATACGTTTTATGCATTTTGATGGGTTTTGCGTCAATGAAACCCAGTGCATCTTGCATAAAGTCTTTCAAATGAAATGTAACTTGGTAAACTGACATAACATTTTGTTTTGAGGGTAAATGTAGAGGGTGTTTTGGTTGTTGTGCAATGGGGTATTCTTGTTTGCTGATAGCGTATAATATCGCTGGAGACGCTACGGGAACGCAACAACCAGCAGCTTCTGGTCAGGGAGCAGGAGATGGAAGTCCTAAGACAGCAGCTCACTGCTCGCGGTGGAGAGGTGCGCACATACACACACACACACACACACACACACCTGCACACACGGTATTGATGCAGGGGTGATAGGGCCTGAAAGTGAAACTTAAAGCTCTTCAACGTAAGATACAGAGACGTTTTCCGTTAAGTGAGCGACAGGAAGTCGCAGCAGTTTACTCTTGACTAGAGTGAGGTCATCTTGAGAGACACTCACTCACTAAGTATTAAATCATCTGTTTGCTTTGGTAGGGTGTAGGGATTCCTGTCTGGTTGGTTTGATTGATTTGATTGGTCCTCCTACAACTTTAAACAATTGTCCACTACACTGGGAAATGGCTTCCTTTCAAAATCCGTCCAAACTGGTAGATATCTGGGTTGGTAATTAAAGGGGTCCATTCTACAGACTTTTACTCATTATACCCTGAATATTCAAAAGTGGTTACCCACACCCGAGTTGTAATCAATATATTCATATTGTAATGTGTAGTCTATGCAAGACTAACTACCTTCAGATGTTGTGGTAGAGAGGCCTTTGGTCGCGTGGGGATGGGGTTTATGGGTTTCTAGGGCTATTTCTACATCACCTTTTATCGATATCTTATCTATCTTATCTTACCTTCTGTATCTTCTATCTATATCTCATATATCCTATATCCATTTCTCCCATCTTTAATAAGTTATCTATTTCTACATATCTTTATTTCTAGAAATAAGCTCCGACCTCTCTCCCGGCGACCTATTTTTGGTTGGTTAGACCAATACAAATGATCTGTATCTATCTCCCTAATATCTATAGCAATCTCTATCTGTATTTCCAGTGCCTATTTGTCTCTAAATTAAGACGGGTGGATATTGGTTGGTTATATAGCTACAGATAAATCAGTATCTATCTCCACCTAGCACCTATAGCCTTCTCTACATGTATGTGCGGTGTCTATATGTCTCTAGCCGCGGTGTCCCTCTCCCGCCAGGTGGTGGCGTCGCTGCAGGCCCAGCTGGAGCAGCGTCGGCGGGACGCCGAGCAGCGAGACCGCACCTTCCAGGGCCTGACGGAGGAGACGGAGGACCTGAGGAGGCGTATGGCCGCCACGGCGGCCCGCTGCCAGTCCCTGGAGGCACAGACTGCGCAGGTGAGAGGTCAACGGACTGCATCGTTATACGGCGCTCTTTTAACCAGCGGCCACTCGTAGCGCTTTACAATACTGCCGCATCTATTCGCCTAATTATTCACACACCCGAATAGCGGTGTCAACCATGCAAGGTGAAAGCCAACTCATCAGGAGCCGTTAGGGTCGAGGTGTCTCGCTGAGGGACACCTCGACCCTCACGCTAGGAGGAGCCGGGGATTGAGCTAGCAACCTTCAGGGGATCAGCCAACACGCTCTACCTCCCTGAGCCGCATGTGGCCCAACCGGGAGGGGTTTGGGGGAGGGGCTGAGGGACATGTGAGGAGCTAGGGGCGGGGCTAGGGGACGTGGCATGGAGGCAGGAGCACAGGTGGCTCACTCAAAACCTGTTGGAAGAAATGCTTTTCAACAGTGCTCAAGTGAAAGAAAATGAAGGCAGTGGCTTTGCCCTACGTATTCTATTCATTATCATCATAACCTGGTACTAATTTTTTATTTTAAATTTCATGTTTCTGTTGCAAATTAAACAGGAGGATGTGATTGATGTGAATTAGTCAAATCAATAAATCAAAACTACTGTTAATGCTTTGTTAGTGTTAGTTCAAATGATTGGAAACCTACTGCGGTGTCGGTGGTAACGTCCACTAGATGGTAGTGTGTGACCAGCTTACTGGTTGGGGCGGCTTCTAGCCTAAACCTTTAACCGATCTCTCCATGAAGCCTATCCTCTCCCGTCTTTCTCTCCTCTCCCCTCATGTCTTTCACTCAACACAGCTTCCCCCCTCTCTCTCCCCCTGGGTTGTCAGAAGCCATCAGAAGGCTTGGCCTAGTGCTGCGTCGTTGAAATCTACCTGGCATACGTTTAAAAGTTCATGATGTTGATGAGTCTTGATTGTTCTCCTGACTGAGACAAATAATACACCCCTCAACCACTTTGTGTCAGCCTAATAGTCTTGCTGTTGACATTTAGAACAAGTAGTAATACAGCTAGGGAAGCTAAGTAGAAGCCCTGCCGGGGTGGCCCTCCGCTAGTCCTTTTCTAACGTGATCTTGTGTTTCTGATCAGATTGGAGCTGCTCCCTCTGGAGACCTGGCTGTCGTCAACGATCAACTCAGAGACGTAAGTCTAGACTGTCGATGGGGCTTTCCTCTTTTCATTTGTTCCCACACACTCATCCCTCTGCCCACCTTCCTCCACACTAAGTGATGCATCCACATTCCACTAGTGATGTTGCGCGCGTGTGTGCCTGTGTCCGCCGGCCTGTGTCTGTACTTCAGGCTCTGGAGAAGAACCAACAGTGGCTGGCGTACGACCACCAGAGAGAGGCCTACGTCCGCTCTGTGCTGGCCCGCACTGTGGAGCTGGAGCAGCAGCTGGCCCAGACCAACCAGGCTAGCCTAGAAGGTAGGGGAGGGCTGGGGAGAGGGGCCCTGATCCGCTGGTCTCATTCATTCATAGCACTATATTTATTCCGAAGGCATTTTCTTCAGGATTAAATCATTTTTTAACCAATCCTCTTTTTCAAACCCAGAACCTCTTGATTTATAGTTACAACACGATATAACAGGAACTACATCAAATCTAGTAAAAAGCTATGAGGCAGGGTAACATCACAGCTAAAGGTGTCGCTCTGGTATATTTAAATGCAGAGAAACCCAGAATATACCGCAAGTTTGTAGCTCTTTAGTCATGCTCTGTCAGTCAAGAGTTTGAGAAAGGAAAGCTTTCATTGTCTGGGCGCTCTCAGATTGAGACTTCATTATCCTACAGCCTATCCTTTCTCGGAGGATGTCTTTGTTCTGTCGGGGAAGACAGGGTCGGTTGTCATCCAGAAAAAAAATGAAAAGAAAAGGCAGTATGGTTGAAAAGTTCTTTGTTGAACTTGGAAGGTTTCAGAAGTTGGCAGTCGGCTTTGCTTGCGGTTGCAGATCAGCATTTGATAGGGAACCTTCAGTTCAAAGACTTTTGACTTCTCCTCATTAATTTGTGAAGTTTCCTTGCGCTTGGTTTCCTTCAGAGATCCAGAGCGTATTAGTGCTCCGGACTAAAGATGGGCGGGTAGCCTATTTATTAGTGGTTGTTAAAGGTTGGCTCAAACCTAAACATAATGGACAGTTCCATTTCTGGTGAATACACAGTATTTGCCATCTTACTTTATGTTTGGATGAAAAGATTATCAAACAGCCTACCGGGAACCCCTGATTGACATTTAGTATTTTTCTGACAACTAGGTGGGCCCTCGCAAGTCATAATCCTTCGAGTTTTGGTACAACTGTTCCTTCCTTTTGCTACCTTTGTGCTATGTTTTGCCCTTGCCCTGTAGAGTTAGCGGTCTGGTATAATGTGGGATGTGAAGCTACTGTGAGACTCTTTAACTGTTAATAAGTGCTGTTCTAATAAGAACTGACTGGACCTGTACTCCCAGCCCCCAAGGTGGCAGCAGTACTTCCAGAAGTGCAGACCCACTCAGACCAGCTGGTGCGGGGGCTCCAGAAGGGCCTGGAGGTCCAGAGAGAGGCAGCCTCCAGAGCCCATTTGGAACTCCAGCAACACAAAGAACAGGTGACTGGAGGAGAACCATTCAGGGTCGGCTGGGGTAGAACTTAAACGTTTGACTGCATCTGTGTTCAAACATGAGGCATGTGTGCACGGCAGATGGTATGTTCTTTTTCTAATCTTTTATTAATAAGCAGTTAGACTTTAGGGTCTATTTCCCAAGGATGCCTACCGGTCAGGTAGCAAATATTGTCAATCTTTCTTATTTTTACACTTTTCTGCTATTTTTTTTTTCTTGTTATAATGCTATCCTATTTATATATCTATGTAATTGTTTCTATTGAAGAAGCTGACTCGGGGAGATTCGCACAAGAATCCCAATGTACCTGTACTGTCTTGTACCTGTGCAAATGGCAATAAACATTCATTCATTCTAACTCTGAACCATTCGGCTAACCTAAAAACTGTTTTATCCCGTGCCCATCGAATGTCGATAATCATAACTGGAATATAATATAATAACTAAGATGGTTAGGGGTCCTGTTTAGGGTGGCATGTGGCTTTGGAAGTATAGCGGGTTGGCTGGCAACCGAAAGGTTGTTGGTTCAATCCCCGGCTCCTCCCAGCTAGGGTTTCCTGGTGCCCCTTAGCAAGACCCCTCACTCTTAACTGCTCCCGACGAGAGCCGTTAGAGTCGCCTTGCAGGGTTGACTCCGCTGTCGGTGTGTGAATGTGTGCATGAATAGGTGAATATAAGGGCGGTATTGTAAAGCGCTTTGAGTGGCCACTGGTTAGAACAGCGCTGTACAAGTGCAGTCCATTCACCATTTATCTTGGTTATAAACTGGCTGGTGTGTCTCTGGTGGCGGCCAGACGTCCAGCCTGAGCGAGGAGCTCCGCAGACAGAAGGAGGAGGCGTGTGGTCTCCGGGAGGAGCTGGCCTCGCTGCAGAGGAGCTACGAGGAGAGGAGCAGGGAGCTGGAGCACAGCCAGGAGCTGCTGCAGGCCGAGCGCCTCAGCAACAGGTAGGGAGGAGACCCAGTGCACACACGGCACCGCAAACACACACACATGTGCACCCGCATCCACTTTCAAATAATACACAAGCACATATAATAATACACCTTTTTGTAAATTATTCCTTTTTTTATATAAGCCAGGGGACGGCAACCTTTTGGATCAACTGTGTAACTCCAAATGTATTAAATTGACCAAGGGCACAAAATAAAACGTCTTAAATAGTACAGCTTTTGTGTGATCCCTGTCCCTGCTTTGACCTACACTAAACAGCGACGCACAATCGAGCACTTTTTGATTGATTCAACTCCATCCGCCTCATCTCAGTGTACGCCATCGGGACGTCGTACACTGTAAGTTCGACAACAAAGTATCTCACAGCTCGGTCCTGTCGTGAAATGATTCAAAGTTTGTTTGTCGTAAAGGCTAACACAGGCGATTTAAGACGCAGCCTACTTTTTTTAAGCTAGTACTGCCATCAACAACTCGGGATGTAAAAACAACAAAAATAAGGGTAGCTAGTGAGATAGCAGTATCAGCTTCTGCTCATCTGCTGGTCAGATGAAGGGGTTAGGGTGACGAAGGGGTGAGGGCGGTAGAACCATACATTGTGTGTGCGCGTTCATGCTGTTAACAACAATAGGTCTCTATTTCAGTATTATTTCAAAACAAATTGTTTCGTTAGCAGTATACATGATCCCGGTTTGTGTTACCCAATAACAACCTCTGATCTAAGGTTACAATTAATGCTCATGCGGGACCCATTCACTCACACACATTACTTACACAATGTGTCTTATGGGTTGTTTCTCATTATTCTTTAATAGGAATTCCCTAATAATCCCTAATGCATTTGAAAAGGTAAAGGACCTTTTTTAGATGATCCATAATCAAACATTGTGATTTCTAACCTTCCCCTGGGGTGGCCGGACCTATCCTCTAGGTTTCCTGTTCATATCTAGGGACAAAGCTAAGCCATGACTGAGCCAATAAGGTGACGCCAGCGGTGAGATGATGTGCGCTTGTGTCGCCCGCCCCTCAGGCAAGTGGTGAGTGAGGAGCGCATGGTGTCGTCGGAGAGGCGGGGCAAGATGAGGGAGGAGCTAGAGGACATGGATACCAGGCTGGAGGAGGAGCGGAAAAGGTCTGCCGACCTGCTGGCCCAGGTCGGAACCGCAGGCTACCTACCCACTCCCCCCCCTCCCCCCCCCCCCTGAAACCCCAGCTCTCTATCCCTTACCATAAACCCCCTAAACCCCAGCTCTCTACCCCTCACCATAAACCCCCTCTAACCCTCTAGCTGTAACCTCTAACGTAAGCCCCTGACCTTCTAACCATGACACTAACCCTAACCTTATCCCCCTTACCTTACCTCCTCCGTTCTTTATTCCCCTTACCCTACCTCCTCTGTTGATTAACTAGAACCCGCTAACCCTAACAACCTTGACTCTATTTTAAGGGCTGAATTTTCCCAAATTGTCTTAATCCCATTAACATGGCATCCTAGTGATTGTAACGTGCATCGTAAAACCCTAAGTCTGTGTTTAATTTAAATACGAGTGCTGAGGTTAGGGATGACTGTTAAGGTTAAGGATGTGTGAGCTTAAATATGTACGTTGAGGATGTGTGTTGAGGTTGAGGATGTGTGTTGTGGTTTAGGATGTGTGTTGTGGTTGAGGATGTGTGTTGTGGTTGAGGATGTGTGTTGAGGTTGAGGATGTGTGGTTGAGGTTGAGGATGTGGGTTGAGGATGTGGGTTGAGGTTGAGGATGTGTGTTGTGGTTGAGGATGTGTGTTGGGGTTGAGGATGTGGGTTGAGGATGTGTGTTGTGGTTGAGGATGTGTGTTGGGGTTGAGGATGTGTGAGCTTAAATATGTGTGTTGAGGATGTGTAATGAGGTTGACGATGTGTGTTGAGGTTAAGGATGTGTGTTGAGGTTTGGGATGTGTGTTGTGGTTGAGGATGTGTGTTGGGGTTGAGGATGTGTGTTGAGGTTAAGGATGTGTGAGGTTTAGGATGTGTGTTGAGGTTGAGGATGTGTGTTGTGGTTGAGGATGTGTGTTGAGGTTAAGGATGTGTGAGCTTAAATATGTGTATTGAGGATGTGTGTTGAGGTTAAGGCTGTGTGATTAATGTGAATGTTTTTCTCTTCCCAGGTAAATCTGCTGCAGAAGTCCATCCTGAGCCAGACGGAGGAGCAGAGCCGGCTCGCTATGCTAGAGCAGCAGGTAACCCTCAGTGTGTGAGGTACGGCCTGGAATTTGCCTAGTGGTGATTCTAACTCTACCTGACGTGCCGATTCCTCTCTGCTCCCTCCCTCTTCCCCCCCTCTCAGATCCAGCTGTCGGCCAAGGACTTTGAGAACGAGAAGCTGGACCGCCAGGGCATGCAGCACCAGCTCCACAAGGTCCTGAAGGAGCTCCGCAAGGCCCGCGACCAGATCACCAGGCTGGAGTCTGTAAGGGCCCATACCAGAACACCTAGCACACAACATTGAACAACATTGAACCCCAACACATTTATTAAACCTTAATTGTGACTGCTGCTTGTTAGATTCATGCGCAATCTAACTTTAAACTATTTACCAGATTAATGATTCATTTAATTGATTAGAAGTAGAGGGTTAAGGTGCGCCAACACTTTGAATTTTGTAACAATTGTAACAATTCCACAAAAATGTAATCTTTGATTCCTGAAAGTGACTTTGAAATGCGTCTTGTGTTTTTCTTCCCTAAGAAACCGTCCCACACGCGGTTCTCTGAGCCCAGCCTGTACCACACCATGGAGTTTGAGCGGCTGGCCGTGTCCCCGTCCAGGGTGGGGAACCTCCTGGACGAGAGCTTCCTGGAGTGCCCCAAGTGCCGGGCATCTTACCCCACCAGCCAGCACCGAGAGCTCCTGGCCCACATCGACTACTGCCTGGCCTGATCCACACCCCAGAGACCATCCCCCTACCAGGTTCTGCAGCCTCCGTCTGCTCCACCTTTTTTACCTTACCGTCAATGTTTACAAAATAAACTGTCACTCCCTAGCTAGCCATTGGATCAAATCATGGATCTGAACCTTATTAGAGAAACTGTCACGGCTGAGCTAATCATTGGACCAGTTCAAAGATCTGAACTTTATTAGAGAAACTGTCACGGTTTTGCTAACCAGTCGATCAATGAAATCATGGATATGAACGGCATTGGAGAAACTGTCACTCATAGCTAAAGTAAAATCATGGATCTGAAATTTTATTATTGTACATCATTGGTATCTAATGTGTGAGGGAGTAGGACGGCTGTGTAGGGAAGAGTTTTTTATTGTTTATTTATACTCAAGTTTGGAAGCACTGGTTTTGTCTTTATCTGTCATATCTGTATCACATCGAGATGTAATATAGTTTCTACTCTGATTAATATATATGGTCGTTTCAGTGTATTTTATCTGGGTTGAATATTCTCCGTTAAGTGTTTGCAGTGTGGTCGTCCTTGCCAAAGATAGAATTGTCATTTTTAATTGTCGATCATTTGTTTGTAAGTTTTGAATTGCTTTTTCTTTCATTATTATTATTGTTATTATCTGAGGACCTTTTGCTTGTGTCATCATGCGAGTTTTGTATATCGTTAGATTCTGTGTGTTGAGTTTCCATGAAGGAATCCAGCAATCCCTTCAGCTAACAGTGTTCCTCCACTTATCTTCAATACAATGCTTAGAGCCCATAGACATCTGCTGTATCCACAAGTCCAATATGAAGGGTGGCGTCCAATATGAAGTGTGGCATTTTATATTAAAGTCTTTAACAGTGTTTTCTTATACGTCGTATACCATTTGTAAAAAATAAATAAATAAATATGCAGGCAGTTATTTGCAACAATTTTATACAAGGTTCTCCTTGCTGTTTAAGCAAATCTTGGTGCCGTGACCCAAGCCCAGAGTCACACTAGTGGTTTTGCCCTCTTGACTTCAAATACCGCCAGCCCTCTAAGGCTGCAATGAGATTGGCAGGAGTTAAATCTGTGTATTACACTATTTCAGGAAGGGGCTTAGTGAAAGTCCTCTTGGGAAGAGGAAAAGAGGTTAAGGTGCCAGAGGGCTCGGCCAAGGCGACTTGGCGAGATTTAGAAAGCAGGAAAGACCGAAGCACGGTCAGCATGACCCCAGGGATCACTGCCTTGGGGCCTCTGTCGTGCACTGGCTCTCTTGCTTTTTACAGACAAAGGCTGTTGGAAGAACAGAATTAAAGGACAATTCCGGTATTTTCAACATTTAGCCCACTTTCTGGGTTGTCTAGGATGAAATAGAGTGGTTAACACCGAAATTTTGAATATTGGTCCGGTCCTGTATTTGGCTAATTTCGTATCGCCCCGGCCTGCTTCACAAATGGCTGGCTATGGGCATTTACAAACCTGTCCTTAAAACTCATCGAATGGTTAGTGGTGTATGTTGATGTTCTTCATCAAGTATGATAGCAAAATAAAGTTTCTATCTTGTTTTATTTAGCATTTTTGAAATCGGCATATTATAAACGAAACAGAAACCGGACCGGAAATGGAAACGGGGGGGGGGGGGGGGTTTGTAGTCTTTTTGCTCAGTTCTAGCCCTACTGTTGATACGGAGAACCGAGTGAAAAGACTACCAACCAACAACCCCCCCCTTTCCGTTTCCGGTCCGGTTTGCGTGGCATTTACCAAATGCCTAATTACAAAATGCCAAATGAAACACGACAGAAACTGTATTTCGCTACGATACTTGATGAGGAACATCAACGAACACCACTAACCAATCGATGAGTTTCAGATTTCTGAAAAAACAAACGTTTAGGGTTGTTTTAAGGACAGGTTTGTGAATGCCAATAGCTAGCCATTGTGAAGCAGGCAGGGGCGATTCAAAATTAGCCAAATATTCGAGACAGGACCAATATTCAAAATTTCGGTATTAACAACTCTATTTCATCCTAGACAAACCAGAAAGGGGGTATACCGAGGTTGTCCTTTAAGAGACGCATGCATATCTAAATTTTATTTTTTTATTATTCATATTTAAATATTTTGCTGTTATGTGTCAGGATTGTTTTGTTCCAGTGCTTTTGGTTGGTTTGGGGTTTTTTATACTGTGCTGTGCAATAAAGCTGAAAATCTTATAAATTAACTGTGATTTTTTATGTTCATGGATTGGAAAACCGACATTTGATCAAAAGACTAATATTGTATATATTTTCTTTGCCAAGTCATCTTGCTTGTAGGTTTATCCCAGATATTATCCTAATATTTCTAAATTAAATGGTAAAGAATCGAAGATCTTTTTGAGTTTGAATATCTAGATTTTTTGAGGCCACGTTCTCCTGTAAATAATGAAACCACAAGATTTAGGGCCAGTCCCAATACACCCCCTAGCCCTACTTTTTAACCCTATCCCTAAATTGCGCGCGTTCCCGCGAGGGTAGTGGTGTCCCAATTGCTCTTTGCATGTAGGGGTAGTGGACATAACGAGGGGGAGGGGGTATGAATCTAGCCCTTCAGAGCGAGGGATTTCAGATGCTGACTCGCCGAGGGAGGGCCAGAGAAAATTTCCCAGAATGCTTTGCGTCACCATTTGCATACCATAGCAAACAACAATGGCGGCCCCCGGAAGTAATGTAACGTAACGTAACGTAACCACGTAGTCGCTTACGTGCCCGAACGTAAACGATGCAGTGACGTAGCAAGTGGTGTCCCAATCCCTAGGGAAGATTATAAGCCCTACCCCTTGTGGCTTCATTTCGAGGGTGAAGTGGTAGTGGATGAATTCTAGTGGTAGTGGATGAGGGCTAGTGGTTGTGAGTAGGGTGAACATTGGGATTGGGCCTTAATGAGTTATTCCATGAAGGCCTCCCTTTATAATGCATGGGCATTTTCAAATGAAAAGAAGGCACTCCAATCAATCAAACAGGAAGCAGTTTGGTGATATTTTATTTCACAAGGTAGTACAGCTGACCCAAAACTGCTACAGAAGAAACCAATACACAATCACTGCACAAAGTAAGGGTGAGAAGTGTTTTAGGTATATACTGTCCATGTCTGAGCTTTAAGATCCACGTCTCGCTATAGAGGTGTAAAGTGACATTCCAGAAGGAGGAAAGTCTCTCCGGGTGAAATAATGTTCTTAAAGCCTATGTTGAAGGTCAAAGTTCTACTTCTGCTGGTGAAAAGTGTTAAAAGAAATCAACACGCAACCAGTAGTATTGTGAGTATTGACCACTACTGACCAGCGACATAGCTCCCCTTTGTCCTTATGTTATATTATTGATATGTTTATTTGTACTTTTACGCCTGTGGATCATCCTGGCAATAACCTGTAAAAAAAACAGAAAAAGCACATTCAATGCAATGAAACTCGTACAAAGATCTACTTGTTGATAAATATTTAAAATGATTACAATTTCATCCTTGCATGAATCATGAAATCAGCAAGTTAATTTATGAGCAATTTGAGAGTTGAAAGTACAATTTCCTATATCTAAATTAAAATAGAATTAATAACTGTTAGGTCGTAACGCATTAAGTATCAGTTGCCAACATGGTTCTGCCGCCTGCCAAATCTAAAGCCTGCAACTGTACGTACCGTCGTGCACGACGCGTCTGTATTTCCCAAGCAGACAGAGTTCCGTCTTCCTCTGAGTCACGATGCGCTGGTCCTCAGCCCGCAGGCCAGTGGGGTGGCGGGAGAAGATGAAGGAGTATCCGTCCAGGCAGGTGCCGTCGTAGTCGATCTCCCGGCACGAGTAGTGGACGGCGTAGTTTTCGTAATCAGTGTCGATCACCCAGTGCAAGTCATCTGTACAGGGAGCATACATGGAAGGGTTAAAGTGCATGTTGACACCCAGAAATCACAAATTTTTAAACAAATGTCAACTCTGCTGGCACCTGTCAGCTAGCTAATGGTCTACTTGACACTCAATCTTCTAGAACAGGGGTCTCAAACTTGCGGCCCAGGGGCCAATTGAGGCCCGCGGGATGATATTTTGTGGCTTTTCTACTTGACATCAAAATTTAGTGTTAGTGCGGCCCCCACGTTGTTGTCGAACGCACATTTCTACTGATTCGCTTGCCACGCCTTTTTATCACTTGTGGTAGGGTGACCAGTTGTCCCGGTTTTGCCGGGACAGACCCAATTTTGAGTTGCGTGTCCTGAGTCCCGACAAAAGCCAAAGGACGCTAAAATGTCCTGGTTTCCACCAAGGACTATGAATTGTCCCCTGTTGTCAGCGATTACATAGCCAACGTTATTTAATTATAGCCCGATCATTAACTTAGATTGGGTTTTTTCTGTGGAATACTTGATGCGGCCCAGCCTGACCCAGACTATCAGCGGCCCCCAGGTAAGTTGAGTTTGAGACCCCTGTTCTAGAACTTTCTATCTAACGGTTAGCTAGCTAACAGTCTCCTAGCTACTTGACACTCAGAGAACTATCTTCTAGAACCTTCTATCTAACGGTTAGCTAGCTAACAGTCTCCTAGCTACTTGACACTCGGAGAACTATCTTTTAGAACATTCTATCTGTTAGCTAGCTAAATCAGACTGTATGCACATGCTCTTACCTCCGGTCTGGAGATGGGTGGCTGCGCCCCAGTACTTCATCTTGAACTTGGCGGGGTCTGGGGTGTCCTCGAAGGTGGCAAACATCTTAGCGCACAGCTCCCAGTTACTGGAAGAGGGGGGCAGGGAGCGAGAGAGGTGAGGAGGTGCAGGAGAGGGCAGAGAGAGGTAACATGGGGTAGCAGGGAGAAGTTGTAGGTAGTTTGGGAGATGGGGGTTAGAGTGATGAATAATTGAGATGAGATGTACTTTATTGATCCCAGACAGGACATGAGGGTTAACAAGTTAGGAGAGGTGAACTATCCAGTACTACTCCCCAGTTACAAACTAATGAACCATGAAAACCATTCGATGGTCGTCCTGCCGTAGCAAGAACCTACTTGAGGATGATGACTCGGCCTTCCGCGCTGGCGGTCATTGTGCCGTCCTCCCTAATGGCAAAGTTGGCCACGATGTTGTCCCGGAGGAACAGGCCCACGGGGTCCTTCTTGGCCACTGCGTACCAAGTTCCCACATACTGCAGAGGAGAGAAGAGTACAAAGGTCACGAAAAGAAAGAGACGCCATTATGTTCATTTCCGTTTGTTTTGTCAACACATACAATATTTGTTATCCAAGTTAGATACAATACTTAATAATCCATAGGATATACAATGCTTAATTTGTTATTGATTTAACGGAAAATGCTTATCTAGCTTATATTATTTCTTAGCCAATTTCTTTTGACCAATGTTCTATAAATGTAAACAATATTTAAAGATAATTAGCATGTTTTAACACTATGTATGTGTGAGTTCGAATTGAACAACTTTGGTGTGTTAAGTGAACTACAAGTGCCATTCCCTACTCCCCACAGACCATGACAGATAGATAGAAATCAGCTGAGACTGACTTGGGACGCCAAGTCAGTCTCAGCTGATTCTATCTGTCTGCCTGTCTGTCTGTCTGTCAGCCTGAATATCTGTCTGCCTGTCTGCCTGACTATCTGTCTCAAAAACAATTTGGGTTCTAAGCGAACAATTCAATCTTTAATCAATGTTTAAAAACCTTAATTCCTAATATGCAAACTCAATTGAGAGATCCTCACTATATTGTTTTGATATAATCTCCACCTGGACAAGAGACATAAAATAGACAAGTAAAAATTCAGACCCAAGATGGTTGTATTGATGTCTCCCTAGCTCTTTAGCTGCGCCTCAGTCTTTTCATGTCATATGTATGTTTTTTATAATTATTATTATTTTGTTTTTTATAATCAAAAGTATGCCATTGAATAGCTACATTGCACCAGTCTGAAACCACGTGGGCTCGGCTGCCACAGATTGGAAACCACTGCTGCAGCATGTGTGTAGGAACTCACCCGGGATCGGTCAAAGTTCGGCATGACCTGGACGTTGGCCACCTGACAGTCCTGCGCCCAGCACACCGCCAGCGCGCACAACGCTACAAACCAACGCAGCATTCTGCACCACAGAGAGGGAGAGAGAAGGGGAGAGGGAGGGAATGGAGACGTACAGAGAGATACAGAGATAGAGATAGAAGAGACCGAGATAGAGAGATGGATGCGATGAAAAAAGAAGGGAGCAGATTGAGAAGGAAGAGAGGAACAAGGGGTACAGAGGACCAAAATAATGGAGGGAAAGTAATGGAGAAAAAAAGTGGGAGAGAGAGAGACAGTGGAGAGAGAGAGAGAGAGAGAGAGAGAGAGAGAGAGAGAGAGAGAGAGAGAGAGAGAGAGAGAGAGAGAGAGAGAGAGAGAGAGAGAGAGAGAGAGAGAGAGAGAGAGAGAGAGAGAGAGAGGAGAGAGAGAGAGAGAGAGAGAGAGAGAGAGAGAGAGAGACGGTGGGAGACAGAGAGACGGTGGGAGAGAGAGAGACGGTGGGAGACAGAGAGACGGTGGGAGAGAGAGAGAGAGAGAGAGAGAGAGAGAGAGAGAGAGAGAGAGAGAGAGAGAGAGAGAGAGAGAGACAGAGAGAGAAGAACACATTAAATCACAGTACTGGATTGCTTAACTATGACTGTCCTACCTTCAAACCAAACTAAAAAAAACTAAAAAACAGTCCACGTAAAACGTTTCCCAGGCTCTGCATTTACAACTGAAAGGTTTCCACAAAAAAAGTTTGAAGACACTGAACGGCTTTTGCGTAAATACATGCTGGAAGACATGGATCTAACCGGTTGAGGGTTATTCCAAACACAATGCATACCTCGTTGTCCCGTTTGAGCTAGAAGAAGAAAGGTGGGGATCACTCCTGTGCAGTCCGATCTGCTGCTGGCTTTATATACAGCAGCCCCACTCCCGTTGCATAACAGACCCTCCCATCTATACCCAGACCTCCCAACTCTACCCCCACACCTCCCCCCATCTCCCCCCACACCCGCAATCATCCCCCCATCTACCCACCTCCCTCCCTCCCCAACCACAATTGGAGAGAGAGAGAGAGAGAGAGAGAAGAGAGAGAGAGAGAGAGAGAGAGAGAGAGAGAGAGAGAGAGAGAGAGAGAGAGAGAGAGAGAGAGAGAGAGAGAGAGAGAGAGAGAGAGAGAGAGAGAGAGAGAGAGAGAGAGAGAGAGAGAGAGAGAGAGAGAGAGAGGGGTGGGGGAGAGAGAGAGAGAGAGAGAGAGAGAGAGAGAGAGAGAGAGAGAGAGAGAGAGAGAGAGAGAGAGAGAGAGAGAGAGAGACGGTGGGAGAGAGAGAGAAGTAACAGCAGAAGATAAATAGAGGGGGAGAAGAGAGAAGGGAGACAGGAGAGAGAAAGCCAAAAATGGGCCTAAAACAATACAGGCCCAAAGGAACAGATGATACGTCAGATGATCAGATCACTGACCAGCCCGGCCCCTGGCCTGCCATATATTTACATGACTGGGGGGTCATGCTACTGATTGTAAAACAATCAGTAGCCCCTAGAGCTACTGATTGTTGAGTTTAGCATTCATGGGCGAACGTACCCCAACCCCACCCCACCCCCTACACACACAAACACACACAACCGCCCGTCAAAGAGTGTTTAATCAATGGGGGCTGGTCGAGCTTATAGGAAACACACACTCATCAAGGTTTCTCCCAGAACAAACAACGGGAATAAAGTGTGTGTGTGTCTGTGTGTGTGTGTGTGTGTGTGTGTGTGTGTGTGTGTGTGTGTGTGTGTGTGTGTGTGTGTGTGTGTGTGTGTGTGTGTGTGTGTGTGTGTGTGTGTGTGTGTGTGTGTGTGTGTGTGTGTGTGTGTGTTTATCTACAGTGGGCTTTGTACTGTAAGTCTTGATTTGACCCATCTATACTATTTAACTTAGTGACATTCTACTCTTTACTACTCTACTCTAATCTGTATATAAGCATATCACACACATGCACTCACCAAATTGCACTTCCCTGCACTCTTAAACGCATTCAAATACACACGCAAACACACACACTCCCACATGCCTGGTTTTGTTTTTGTACTGAGCCAGGCTGATGTTAACATGAGCTTGTGTGTGGATAAAATAAAATGTTAATCATAGTGTGGGGGGGACGAGCGACGTCTGGACTGCAGGGGGAGTATGGGCAGGTTGGGAGCGCACCGGATTGGCTGGGGGGATTGGACCTGAATGCGAGCAGGTGTCAGCACTCTGCTCGTACTCTGCACGCCAATCAGGAAGTGTTTGTACTTATGTGCCTGCTTTGTGTTGTAGCGAAGGAGGAATCCAGGAAGGGTCGGGAGTGGAGAGACAGGGGCGATCGCCGCCAGAGATTTGCCTGGAACGCACCCTGTGACCGCGTTGAGCGGAGTTATGATTAACATTTAAACGATTTGTGTTTTTCCTGGACTTGCGAGTGATCAAAATAAAAGGCCTTTCCGTCTGAAGAGAAAACCTGGTGTCCAAGCGCTCTGTGAACCCCTTACACATAGTATTTGTATATTTGAATTATCCCTTTACAAAACCACAATGTGCTTCTAACTGCAACTTAGAGCTGCGGTCAGCATCTTTGCTCAATCCACCCTGTTTCGATTAGGTTGTGTTTCGGAGTAGAGTCTCATGGTTCTAGCGGAATAGCTTGACTACTTTGTCAAATGAAAGCAGTTGGACCAGCCAAAATGCTGACAGCAGCTTGAAAAACCCCAAAAACAAGGGCTACATTTCAGAGGTCGGATATATTAACAGTGCAGCACAGGGAAACAGAGAGGACACCGTAGTAAATTATATATAATCTATTTCATTGTTTATTCAGCTTTCCACTGTTATTTGGCTGTTTTAATGGAGGGGTGAGAAATCTTTTTTATTCAGTGAGTAATCAATGCCGGAGGCAATCGACCAAAAGTGCACAAAGAACATGGGAACGATTACATCATTGAACATTGATAGCCTGGAGTTTGAGCCTTCAATGTGTGTCTGTCGTCATGATGGCGAGAGACAGAGCAAGACAGGCAGACAGAGACAGACAGAGAGGGCGAGACAGAGAGATTACGATCAGGATTGTTATAACGACGCACGACTCTCCACCCCCCCCCCCCCCCCCCCCCCCACCGCAGGGGGGATCCTAAACATTTACAACATAATAACCGTCTAGCCCATTTATATTGTATTTATGTAGCACAATGCATTTGTATCTAACCAAGTAACTGACTCTGCAAGCTTTATCTTTATCCCCCCAGGTGGAATGTTACAGAGCGTTGGAACCCTGATGGGGCATCGTTACAAGTCTTTATATTTGGGAGCCTTGGAGACTTTAAAACAGACAGAAGAGGAACTGTGACCCCACAGCCATCTTGTTGCATATTTTAAAAAAATAACAACAATTATTAATTCCTCCACTATTTGTGTTTCATTTGTGTTACTATTTGTGTTAGTGCTGTCCTTAGAATTGCTAACACCAAGGTATCCAGCTTTTGGCCCCTAATCAATCCCACACTTTAAGGGGGGTGGGGGGGGGGGGGTTTTGAAGAACAGAAAACATCTGGGGCTCTTACATAACCGAGGCTTCAGCCAATAAGAATCCGCTCTCTGACAGTCCAGAGGGAACCACCAGAGTAGAATTCCAGCTCAACTCCCCAGTTGCCATAAAAATCACAACGTTTCAGAACAAAATGTCTGAAGGTATAAGCCAACTTCGTATATTTAAGGGTTATGGAGAGAGTAACCACACTACCCTGTTTGTATAGGGTAGTGTACTGTGTGTCAAGGTTTTCCAGAGCGGGAGAGCAAAGGAGAGAGGCCAGCAGAATAATTACAAAAACAAATTTGATCTCCAATTCAATGCCGATTTCCCTTTAGTAGAAGTCATTTGTTGTTAAGTAAGAGTAATCGACACATGTTTGTTGAAACTTTGTGTGTGTGCAAGTACTTCAATAATATTGTCCTAAACAGCCTCCCATACAGTTGTGTACACAAGTTTTTGGCTGTTGATTTTTCTCTCTCTCTCTCTCTCTCTCTCTCTCTCTCTCTCTCTCTCTCTCTCTCTCTCTCTCTCTCTCTCTCTCTCTCTCTCTCTCTCTTTGGCTCTTGATTCTTCTCTCTCTCTCTCTCCTCTCTCTCTCTCTCTCTCTCTCTCTCTCTCTCTACCTTTGAACTGTTTGTACACAATATTTTTAAATATGGCGGCTGTGATGATTTCTCTCTTTTTCTATCTCTCTTTCTCTACCTCTTATTCAAAATTGTGAAGAAAAAACAGATTTGACTTTTGTACTGTGTGTACACAAACTTTTCAGGTACTGTTCTTGTGTGTACCGATGTGGGTGTTCACAAAGCCCCTGTGCTTTCAGTGCTTCATTGATATTGGGCTAAAAAAGCCTCCCATGCCGTGGAACTGTGTACCCAAATTGTCTTTTTGGAGGCTGTTGCTGTGTTGATCTCTCTCTCTCTCTCTCTCTCTCTCTCTCTCTCTCTCTCTCTCTCTCTCTCTCTCTCTCTCTCTCTCCTCTCTCTTCTCTCTCTCTCTCTCTCTCTCTCTCTCTCTCTCTCTCTCTCTCTCTTGTACTTATGTGCCTGCAGGCTTGAGTTCTCTCTCTCTCTCTCTCTCTCTCTCTCTCTCTCTCTCTCTCTCTCTCTCTCTCTCTCTCTCTCTCTCTCTCTCTCTCTCTCTCTCTCTCTCTCTCTCTCTCTCTCTCTCTCTCTCTCTCTGTACTCTTATTGTGCCTGGCAGGCTTGATTCTCTCTCTCTCTCTCTCTCTCTCTCTCTCTTCTCTCTCTCTCTCTCTCTCTCTCTCTCTCTCTCTCTCTCTCTCTCTCTCTCTCTCTCTCTCTCTCTCTCTCTCTCTCTCTCAGTCTTCATTAAAAACCATCAACTCACTGTATGCCAATGGTAGTAGCCTTTAATTCATTAATCGCGTCCCTCCTCTTACACACACACACACACACACACACACACACACACACACACACACACACACACACACACACACACACACACACACACACACACACACACACACACACACACACACACTAATAACATACATTTAACTCCCTTCCGTAAGCTCCCACCTCAGAGGTAGCAAATAGAAAGGCTACACGGTGTCTTGCCAGGGGAAAGCCAATCAGCCCTGACCCGGGAGCCAGACAGGACAGTAGCTAACGGCTAACAGCTAACAGCTAAAAATAGAGACGGCCATCTTTGTTTTGGGGCACTTCTTCTTCTTGGAACTCCCAGAGCTGTTTAATTGGACTCCCAGGGAGGAACTTCATGGGGGGTTAAGCACACACAATATATGTGTTAGCACATACATGTGTTAACACACAATACCACACCTGTAGCCTGACCCCCTGACCTCCTCGCTAAGCCCCGTCCGTTTCCATGGAGAGGAGGACGAGATGGGTACGGCAGGCTTGTTCGTTGGGAAGGTGATGTCATCCTGGAGCCATTTGTTCATACAGATGTTTTCACCCGGTTGGTCCTGGAGAGAATCTGAATTTATGGTTGCAGTGCGCCTCTACTGAAACTGGATTTGTATGCTGCATTTTTTGAATAAATCATTGGGTGGACCCATTTGGCAGACAAGCATCACTTTTTAAAATGCTTAGGATGTCAGTTTAGTGTGTTTATAATTGCGTCTAACCATTGTTGATTCCATGCCTTGCTTAGAGACACATTGGTGTCATTATGCTCATTATGGCACTCCTTGGCACCAATCAATGACCATTTTGTTTGTTCTCGCCTTATCCAACAGGATATTTTAGCGGCCAGGTGCTTTAAAGGTACTGTATCATCCCCAATGTCTGCAGCCCACCAGAAGGAATCCTTGAACAAGAAATCTGGATAAAAGTGACACATACAATAGCAATTAATAGCCTAAATAATGCACCTCCCTCCTTTGAGACTCTCTCTCTCACTTTCTCTTTGACTCCAACGGGGAGGATATACCCGATATAAAATGATCAGTGTTGAGGATTTGCAGGGCTAAGCACGCTTAGAGCAAGGCTTTTAATGTTGTGACGTCACAGTAATTAGCAGCCACTTTGATCCTGTCAAGCCCCCTAAGCCACCGTTCTGCCTGACGGCGCTCACTGCCGGCTGTCCTCCTGACTCGTTCTGGGACCACGGATGAGGATGCAACCTGGCGCCAACTGAACCTGCTGCTCAGCCCTGCATCCCGCAGCCAGCCGATAGCGGTCTCCCGCCGTGACTGGTTTCTTCCCACGCTGGCTGTTGATTTTCTTTGGCTGCAGGTGATGCTTTTGTCGTAAAAAAAAGACACCATAAAAAACAAGGAAAAAGGGGGAGGTTTGGAACCAACGATATCAAGATGGCAGACAAGGATAGTGTGGAGAAGTACTTGGAAAACAATCCCCAGTTTGCCAAAGAGTACTTCGACAGGAAGGTGAATGCCGAAGCTCTGACGGCGGCCTTCGGCTCCAAAGTTGAGGCCAAGGATGCCAACTCGTTCAAGGACATCACGGCCATCCAGGAGGCGGTGGTCATCTTCGAGCTGGTGCAGGAGATGCAGAAGGTGGGGAACATGGAGCAGTCCATGCACAAGGTCCTGCAGAGGGTGTGCTCCATCATCCAAGCGGACAGGGTCAGCTTTTTCTTTTGTCGCTCACGAAACGGAATACCCGAGCTCACGACTAACCTCTTTGACATCACGCCGACTTCTCCGTTCGAGACCAACTTGGTGCATCCCCGGAGTGAGATCGTTTTCCCCACAGATATTGGAATTGTGGGACACACGGCGCACACCAAAAAGCCGCACAACGTACCGGATGTCACCAAGGTAGGCCTGATGCCTTTGGTGCACGGAGAGAAAATGTGCACCCTGCGCACACTTGAAGGAAGTGTGTTTAAGTTGGTCCTGTGGAGTGCGTTGGCGTGTATTCATAATTCATTTGAAAGATTTATAAAGAAATGAATGTGCACTTTGAAGTGAAATATGTGTATATTTATGTTTGGGGCATTGAGAGGTGAGATTCTACATAGAATTCGATTCAACCGCATCAATTGGCATCAATTACGTATTTGTATTGTCTTACTGTATAAAATATGGATTTTATACAGATGATGGGTCTTACCCCAAGATACTAAATCTTGGATAGTGAAAATGTTTCAAATGACTAGGCCTATGCGTGATATAAGCTAAATGAATTTAGCTTATACAGCTTACATTTAGATTCTGCCTCTCTAGTCAAAGAGAAAAGCATTGCTGGCTCTCTCAAGATGATACATTCATGTATTAATATTAAAATATTTTGAATTTATTATTATATATATATTGGCACCAGAGTTCTTCACAAGGTCATCCATATTGTCTGCTGTCATTGGCACCAACTTCCTTCATACTTCATACCAATAAATTGATATTATTGATACACTTCTTGACTTCACTTCTCACATTTGTTTTTTTCTCACATTTGGAGTTATAATTAACATCCCCTTGTCATTTCCTTTCTCTCACCCCTCTTCACCCACCATGGTCCAGAATTCCAAATTCAGTGACTTTGTGGACAGACAGACAGGCTACAAAACCAAGAACATGCTGACATTCCCCCTGATGGCCGAGAAGGAAGTTCTTGGGGTTGTCATAGTGCTCAACAAAATTGGTGCGGATGCCTTCACCAATGAGGATGAGAAGGTAACCCCCCTCACACACACACCACACACACACACACACACACCCACACACACACACACACAACACACACACACAACACACACACACACACAACACACACACACACACACACACACACACACACACACACACGACCACACCACCCCTAGCTCAGGTGGACGCTATGGTGTTTAATCTGAAACACTGTTAATCCACAGATCGGAGACGGACAGGAACAAACTATTAGAGGAGGTCACTTGGGTCTTAGACTTGCTAAATTGGGATCTCCGAAACCCTTCCACGAAAACAATCCCATTTAATATACCTTTTTCTACACAAAAGGATTCTAGAATCCAAATAATCTAGGATCTTGAAAACGAATTGACACTATGACAATTATAGTGCTGCATTCCATTTCCCATTCCCTGTAGCAATTACAATGTATTCAGTGGTTTCCTTAAAGATTCTATTTTTCCCCACCCAACCATTATTGTTAGTTGAGGTACAGTAGCTCAGGAGGTACAGCGGGCTGTCTAGTTTGATAACCGGCTCTTGTGTCGAGGTGTACTTGAGCAAGGCACCTAACCCTAACTGCTACCGATGAGCTGGCTGTCGCCTTGCATGGCTGACTCCACCGTCGTTGTGTGTGAATGTGTCCATGAATGGGGGAATGAGAGGCAATATTGTAAAGCTCTTTGGATAAAAGCGCTATAAAAATGCAGACAATTTACCATTTTGTTTGGGGATAGGTTCTATGGCCACTGAGACATGTTTTTTTGGTTTTGGGATGAAATTATAGTCGTGAATGGTGCAATCTCTTTTAGGAAACCGTGGAATCCTGTAACAGTGCATTATAAATGTTCCCAGAATAATACTATAAATAGGCACTTTTCAAGGCACTCAAGAGACGGAGTAGAGTGCAATGGGGATCTTTAGTGACCACAGGTGCTAAGGACATTGGTTTAATCCGAGAGACTTGCAAAGGTCAGTCCCTGTCTCTGTCCTGGGGCATTGGTGATATAACACAGGCTAGAGGGATGAGCGCACTGATGATTAGCTTCCTGAGAAAACAGCAGTGTGAGAGGGTAGTCAAACCAAACTCACACTACTAAACTCTGCACTGTAGCAAAATAGCGTGGCACGGGGCCACAGTGGTCTGCACTTCTGCACCGCAGCGAGACAGTCCTTGGTTATAACCCCAGGGGAGACCTTTCTATGTTTGAATGTTCTCCCCCAGTTCAGGTGGGTTTCCTTCGGGTTCTCTGGTTCACTCCCATAACATAAAGCATAATAGGTAACACTCCATAACCAAGGCAGAGGCCCTCTCTCTGGGCCTGGTTCCCGGGCACGACCCTGTGGCAGCCCACTGCTCTTAGCTCCTAGCTAGGACTGGTTAATTCCTCCAGATTTACACAGATTTGTCACACAAGTCATTCTAACATAAGATGCAAGTGGTGTGAGACACACAAAATCAAGTTGGTAAAAACATGAAGGCTTGTTGTCTTTTAATCCAAACACTGCTGAATTTGTGAACATTGGCCTTTTGAAAGGGAGTTGTGCAGTTGTATGTCCTCTGAAGGAGCTCCTCTCTCTCTCTCTCTTAGCTCTTCCACAGGTACATGAACTTCGCTCAGGTCATCGCGCTGCAGGAACACACAGCCTACATGTTCAACGTGGAGTCCAGGAGGAGTCAGGTACATTCCCACACGCTCAGAAAAAGAAACACAGGCACACACACATCACACGCTACAATAAGCCCTTATTTAAATGCAAGTAATCAATTTATTATTTTTTTGAAGTTCAGTATTTGTGAGCATCAGTTCATAAACATGGTGGCGTTTTGTTTGCTTGAATAACTTAAAAAAACAACAACATAAAACTATGTGTTCAATTGTCAGATCAGTATAGATTTTTGGGGGTTGTTTGATTCGTTTCAATTCCCTCTCTCGGTGATTCCCGGACTAGGTGCTACTCTGGTCGGCCAGCAAGGTGTTTGAAGAGTTGACAGACATTGAGAGACAGTTCCACAAAGCCCTGTACACTGTACGGACATACCTCAACTGCGAGCGCTACACTGTGGGACTCCTGGACATGACCAAGGAGAAGGTTGGTAGACACAGCGAACTGCAACAAAATGATTATTATAGTTCTTTTGTTCGTATTCAGCCAATAAAATGTCTACTTGTTGGTGTTATTCCCGCCTTAGGAGTTCTACGATGAATGGCCGGTGAAACTGGGAGACGTGGAGCCCTACAAGGGGCCAAAGACACCCGACGGCAGGGTACATGTCCAAACATCTCACACCTACCAGGGGTTCAGCCATCTTGAATTCACCTTAACTGGCAAACTGGCACTTTCTTACTTGAACAATAACAATTCTGATGTTTTAATTACTTAAAGAGGAATTAATAGTATGTTGCTTTAAAGGATTTGGATTTTGTTTCTTCGTGTAGTTAAATATATTTCACGGGTCACCTTTTGCTTTTACAGGAAATTATCTTCTACAAAATCATTGACTATTTGCTGGAGGCCAAAGAAGAAATTAAAGTCATACCGTGAGTAAACCCATCAATGGAACCTGTACACAAATGGTTTTAATAGTGGTAAAAAAACTTGAATGAACAGGATTTTTCTCCATGCATGGCAAAGACTAATGTTGGTATGACCAACGAAAACATGGATTACCATACAATATTGTTAACAAAGACATGGTGAATAAACATATGATAATAATGTAATAACTCTCTCCTCCTCTCCAGGGGTCCCCCCGCCGATCACTGGGGGCTGGTCAGCGGTCTGCCCACCTACGTAGCCGAGAACGGATTTGTACGTTTTTCATCTAAACTCCCTTCTCTCATTTTCACCATCAAAATGACTATCCACAACCTCAGAGCTTGCCTCTTTTTTGTTGTTGTATACATAACAGAAAATATTGCATAATATATCATAATTTGATATATCAAATAAAACTGCTGTTACAATAGTCATAATATAATTGAATGTTAACATTAAATGTTAACACCTCTCAAAAATAACTTGTATGTATAATTAACATGTAGTGTATGAATGCAATGAGATCTTTTATTCGGGGTTCATGGGATATAATTCTGCTTCCTGTGATGTAATTCCATTTCCTGTAGATCTGCAACATGATGAATGTAGCAGCAGATGAATATTTCACCTTCCAGGTAAATTGTACAAACATTTTGACTGCTCTATTTAATGCATACACACATAAACAAACACACACACACACACACACACACACACACACACACACACACACACACACACACACACACACACACACACACACACACACACACACACACACACACACACACACACAACACAAACACAAACACGCAGACACAAACAAGCTCACACATATAACAGTAACGGTAATATAATGCATTGTTTGACTGTGTGTTCCAGAAAGGGCCAGTGGACGACTCAGGCTTTGTCATCAAGAACGTCCTGTCTCTGCCCATCGTCAACAAGAAGGAAGAAATCGTGGGCATCGCCACCTTCTTCAACAGGAAGGACGGCAAGCCCTTCGACGAACACGACGAGCAGATCACAGAAGTGAGGCCCCCTTTTCACCATTTTCACTTAAAATCATCAAGAGGTGTGCTGAGACCTGACTACTAGGGACTATTCTTTAGCAGGATACACATTCCCTCGTTCATTCATTCAACGTTTATACTTTTGGCAGATTTTGATTGGGTTAAAAAGATGAATAGTAGAGGAACTTGAAGAAGTAAGAATGGGATTCGCAACCGTTTTTAGCCCCTAAAAGTGGGGCCCAGGCCCCACTGCTCTTTGGACTCTACTGTGCTCTGTTGTGTCCTGGTCCACGTCATCCTAACCGCCCTCCTGTGTCCCAGGCCCTCACCCAGTTCCTGGGCTGGTCCGTGCTGGTGTGCGACACTCACGACCGCCTGAACCGCATGGAGTGGCGGAAGGACATCGCCCAGGAGATGCTCATGTGTCAGACCCAGTGCACGCCCGCCGAGCTGCAGACCATCCTGGTGGGCAGAGTACCCGTAGACCCCTGCCTACTGGGGGGGTCACCGCGACCTAGGTCACCTCGTCTCATCAGCTCCTCTCCTCTCCTCAGCTCTATGTTCCACCTCTCTTGTACTTTCAGCTTCCCTGTCTGCAATGTTATGCAATGTCTGTCTCCTAGGTTACCACCTCTCCTCTCTCTCTCTCTCTCTCTCTCTCTCTCTCTCTCTCTCTCTCTCTCTCTCTTCTCTCTCTCTCTGTCTCTTCTCTCTCTCTTCTCTCTCTCTCTCTCTCTCTCTCTCTCTCTCTCCTCTCTCTCTTCTCTCTCTCTCTCTCTCTCTCTCTCTCTCTCTCTCTCTCTCTCTCTCTCTCTGCTCTTCCCTGCTGTCTCCTAGGTTACCAAAGGGTTAATGGTCTGGCTCTATTTGAACTTCACATGACAGAAACTCAATCGTTGTTGAAGGCACCTGCTAGAAAAAAAATTGAATTTACTCTAAGGACTCAACCATGACCCCTTCTCCCTAACCCCCCTACTCCCCCCCCCCATACACCACACACACACACACACACACACACAAACACACACATACACCCCCCCCCACCACACACACACACACACACACACACACACACACACACACACACACACACACACACACACACACACACACACACACACACAAACACACACACACACACACACACACACACACACACACACACAATTGTTAGCATTATAAAGATAAAGGTTTTCTACGTGAAGTTCTGCTTGATTAACCAACGGTTCCACGCTTTCATCTCCACCAGAACACCAAGGAGAAGTTTGACGCCCTGCCGGAGGATTGCGACCAGAAGGAGATGTACAAACTCTTGGTACGTCGGGCAACCAGAAAAGCGGAAACCATCAACACACAGGTGCGTCTCATGTTGTTTATCACGGGCACTGGCGTCACGCCAGTGCCCGTGATAAACAACATGAGACGCACCTGTGTGTTGATGGTTGATGGTCGATGCTCTCTGCTTTCTGCGTCCCTACAGCGCAGCACCAATGACTCCCTGCACGAGATACACCTCCTCTCATCCAGCCCTGCTAAATGCACCTCTGTGATAAAGGCCCGTCGCCTACACAGGCTTAGCGCGCTAGTGGGTAGCGCTAACCGGAACCTCAGCTCTATATTGTGCTCCGTTTTGTCGTTGCTGCTCACAGAGAGCGACGTGCCCGCTGGCGAACGACGTCCACGGGGAGTCTCTGCTCCTCTTCTCCTTCAGCGACTTCCCCTCCTCCGAGAACGACCTCATCAAGGCTGGCATCCGCATCTTCTTCGAGCTCAACGTGGTGGAGAAGTTCAAGGTCCCCGCAGAGGTGAGGAAGAGGAAGAGGAGGAGGTCAGACAGACAGACGGCTGGTCAGACCGATGGACTGAGAGAGTAGGACAGACTGACGGACGGACAGGCAGAGAGTCGGTCCGACTACGATTTGTAGACGTCTGGTCAGTCAGACAGTCAACCTGTCGAACAGTGTCAGTCTGAACAGTCAGTCCCTCAAGGCTTCATCCTTTTCCGCCTTTCTTTTGTAGATTAGACATCCTCGGTAACTCCAGTCTCTCTTCTCTATCCCCCCTTCATCTCTCATTCATCTCTCATTCATCTCAAACCCCCACTCTCTCTCGCCCCACCCCTGCCTCTCAGACACTGACCAAGTGGATGTACACCGTCCGGAAGGGCTACCGTGACATCACCTACCACAACTGGAGGCACGGCTTCAACGTGGGCCACACCATGTTCTGTCTGCTGCAGGTACGACCCCACATTCCTCTGATATACCGAACACTAAGTGCAAGGTATTCAACCACACTAGTCAGCCCGAAACACAGCGCTGACTGTAATCAACAAAACCAGGTGAATGATGCCTCGTCTCACAAACCCACACATCGCAGTGACTTTATTGTGACTATTCAGCCGTTGCAAAAAATGGCAATTTAGTTTTCTGTGTAATTAAGTATAGTCTGATTGTCCTCGCTAGAAAACAATTAGGTGTCTCTCTGTATCTCTATTCACTCTCTCTCTCTCTCTATGTGTGTGTCTCCCTCCCAAGACGGGTAGACTTCGGAAGTACTACTCTGACCTGGATGCCTTCGCCATGGTGGCGGCCGCGTTCTGCCACGATATCGACCATCGAGGAACCAACAACCTCTACCAGACCAAGCAAGTCCCCCCCCTGTGCATCACTCACACATCTTACTACAGGATAGTCAGGTCTCATCTTTAAAGTATGTCAGGGGTAGGACAGTGTAAGTGCCCTTGAAATAACCTTCAGAGTCATTGGCAAATGTAGTGGCTGAACCCAGCTAAAAGCTCCTGGGTTCCATTCTTATTGGCATTACTGCACCTCAGCATATAAGTGATGTATATTCACCGTCTGTATGGTTCTTTGAAAAATCCCTTGTCTAATTGATTTTATAATAAAATGTCATAATCAGGACAATTATGTCAAGGGCTGTAATGACTGACCAATACTCTTCGTCAAATCCCATCTCAAGGGTTCTGGGTTTGATCTCCACATGCCCGTTACATAACCTGTAGACCTCTAGAACAACATGCCCTAATTCACTGTCTAACCCCTACCTGCTCCTTCATGACCTGTCTCTGTGTTCACTGTCTAACCCCTACCTGCTCCTTAATGACCTGTCTCTGTGTTCACTGTCTAACCCCTACCTGCTCCTTAATGACCTGTCTCTGTATTCACTGTCTAACCCCTACCTGCTCCTTCATGACCTGTCTCTGTATTCACTGTCTAACCCCCTCCTGCTCTGGAATGACCTGTCAATTTATTCACTGTCTATCTAACCCCTTCCTGCTCCTTAATTGCATGTCTCTATATTCACTGTCTTACCCCCACCTGCTCCTTTAAGGCCTGTCCAACCCCTAACTGCACCTTAATGGCCCGTTTCTGTATGAACTGTCTTACCCCTTCCTACATGTCTCTATATTTACTGTCTAACCCCTACCTGCTCCTTAATGGCCTGTACCTGTATTCACTGCCTAACCCCTACTTGCTCCTTTATGGCATGTCTCTGTATTAACTGTCTCGCCCTATAGATAGATACTACATATTTGACAAATGGCAACAGATTTAATTTGATCACAAACCCAGCGGAGTGCTCAATTTTCTCAGATGCTTATGTATTCTGAGCAGAGGATGTTTTTTCTGTGTGCACACAGAACATATTTAATAACGGATATTTGGAGATGCATTGGCAAACAACCTTGATCAAGTGAAATTCAAACTTGACAGAACCTATTTGAGGCAGCCATATTAGCAGGCTAATCTCATCGGACACATACAGCACATCATGAAGAGGAGAACCAAACCCAAATGCACCTTAGAGTGATGTGCGCCTGATGACTCACTGTGTAGGTTAAACTCATTGCATTCATCACCTCTGATGAGCTGACAGGGTTACCTGGTCACCGGTTAAAGGGGTGATATCACGCCACCAGGTTTGAGGGTGATTAGCCATTAAAAGCGACCTTTCCCTGTGCCCTAGTGACATCACTAGTGGGCGTGTCCACCTAGATGTACGACGGATAGATCAGCAACATTTGATGGGAAAGGCCGATTTTCAAACGGCTCATCATACTCAGACCTGGTGGGAAGGGGCGTTTACAGGGGAGCCAGCGGGCATGTCCTGGGACGCACAAAAACTTGAGGCATTTTTTTGGATGGGGGGTCAGGTTTGTTTGAGCTCTGACCTTCTCCTTACCCCACCTGTAGGAGTGGCTCCCCTCTGGCCAAACTCCACGGCTCCTCCATCATGGAGAGACACCATCTGGAGTTCAGCAAGACCATCATGGCAGAAGAGGTGCGGTCTTGATTGGAGTTGTAGATTGTAGATTGTTGTACACACACACAGACACAGACACAGACACAGACACAGACACACACACACACACACACACACACACACACACACACACACACACACACACACACACACACACACACACACACACACACACACACACACACACACACACACATATATACACAGAAACTCTGTAAATATTCCTACACACACACACGGAAACACATAGTTGAACGCACAAGCACACACAGACTCATAACAAACCTTTTTAGGCTTTTTTCCTTTTACAAAGGAGTTGTTTCCACTTTAATCGTGCCTTATCTTAAATCATATTTCTTCTTGGTTGTTTCTATTTCTTGACTTTCTTATCGTAGCACTTTGTAAACATTGTATTGTCATATTATGTTGATCATTGTGTTATATTGTGTTTAGGAAACACGCAAAGTAAAAAAGTTGAACTGAATGTTGTCGTGTTTCTCTTCCAGAGCCTCAACATTTTCTGCAACCTCCAGAAGCGACAGTTCGAGACGGTACAGCACCTGTTTGACGTCTGCATCATCGCCACCGATCTCGCGCTCTACTTCAAGTAGGTACCTCACTTCCTGTGTCCTCATCCAATGGAGTTCCAGTGTTCCACTGATGCTGGCAGGTGATTGGATGTTGCAGGCGGGTGGATCGCCGTTTAGTCACTCGGGGTGCTTTCACACCTGAGCTGTTTGATCCGTTAAATAGAACCCTGGAGCATTTCTCCGATGGTACGGTTAGTTTGGGTTGGTGTGAACCCTCATTCGAAATTCTGGTCTGCTTCAAATCGGGGGTCTCAGTTCGGTCTCAGCCATGGTGGAATTAGGAGGGAGAGCCCCCCTCAAAATACTTTGAAGATTTTAAATTATTCAGTGACTGAATGGGTTATATCTAATTTGCTAGACTGCGAGACTGCTCAAAGTGGTCTTTTGCTGCTCCATTCTTATTGTCCGCAACAAGGAACGTTTTGAGTCTCCCTTGGACTTTCTGTCCAAAACACCTCGACCACGATCTCCCCCGTCCTCCCTACCCCTCTCTCGCCCTGTCTCCCCCCCTCTACTACTCTGTCTCTCAGTGTCTCTCTCTCGCAATCTTGTGAATTGTTTCATGCTACTACTACTCGATATTTGACCGCTCCGACATAAGGGGACTGATCGTATTGTGTGTGTGTATGTAGGAAGCGAACCATGTTCCAGAACATCGTGAACGCCACAGAGCCCATGGAGGACGAGAAGGAGGCCATTGCATACATCTCCAACAACGCCACCCGCAAGGAAATCATCATGTGTGTAGAAATCAACCCGTGTAACAACACATCCCATAATATCTCACACGCAACAGGTTCTGAAATTAAACCTAAAATCGCCATGAGTTTGATCACCTCAAAAAAAAAAAAACAGACATAGAAGATGTACCTTCTTTCTCATTTCTAGTCAAACAATAAACAAAAAAAGTACCAAGTTTTGGTTTGGCTGGTTTCACAGGTAGCGATTAAAACATTTCTGCAATACTTAGACACAGTATTTTCAACAGTATTTTTTTAGGATTTTTTTATCAGTAGATAAACATGTTCATGTGCACACTATTTAGGTTTTCCTCACTAAAAACTTAGGTACAAATTTATAGTAGTTAATACTACTATTGGATTGTACATTTCTACCACCTCTCTCTTTGACTGTGCATTTGTTCTCTCTCTCTCTCTCTCTCTCTCTCTCTCTCTCTCTCTCTCTCTCTCTCTCTCTCTCTCTCTCTCTCTCTCTCTCTCTCTCTCTCTCTCTCTCAATCGCTGTCGTCAGGGCGATGATGATGACTGGTTGTGATTTGTCGGCTATTACCAAGCCTTGGGAGGTTCAAAGCAAGGTATGTGTCCTCAGAAAGTAACACAACCCTGTAACGTGTCAATAAAGAAAGGGTCATATTCAGGTGATAATCTTTCACTGTCTCTCTGTCTGTCTGTCTCTCTCTCCATCTCCCTGTCTCTCTCTCTGTCTCTCTCTGTGTCTCTCTCTCTCTCTGTCTCTCTCTCTCTCTCTCTCTCTCTCTCTCTCTCTCTCTCTCTCTCTCTCTCTCTCTCTCTCTCTCTCTCTCTCTCTCTCTCTCTCTCTCTCTCTCTCTCTCTCTCTCTCTCTCTCTCTCTCTCTCTCTCTCTCCCCAGGTGGCTCTGATGGTGGCCGCTGAGTTCTGGGAACAGGGAGACTTGGAGAGGAGTGTCCTCGACCAGCAGCCTATTGTATGTATTTTTCGTCTCTTCTCATTTCTATTTCTCCTCTGCTCTGTAGTCTTCTCTCCTGCCATCCTGGTCTCCTCTCTCCTCTCCAGATTAAAACACAACACTCCACATCACACTCACTCACATGTGACTCTCGCTTCTCTCCTTCTGTCTCTCTCTAACAGCCCATGATGGACAGAAATTGTGCAGAGCAGCTACCCAAGATGCAGTGCGGTTTCATTGACTTTGTGTGCTCGTTTGTGTATAAGGTAACCACATGCATGTATAATTCCCCTTTTGTCCGCACATATCTAAAGATCTTTAGGAGAACACTGGTTGGTTGTTAGCAGCATTTAGACGTGATGCCCCCTCCAATGTAAAGGGGTCAATTAATTTTAGGTCACACCTTATGGTCTGGTATCTATTAAAAATAGATAGTTATCATTTGAATGCTGAAATAGCATTCTGAAAAAACCCTTACATAGACAACACACATCTTGAGCAATATTCCTAACGAATCAGACGTAGAATATACAGGATTCCGAAAATCTGCCACGATTTTTTTTACGTATTTGTGGACATGAACAGCTAAGGTCTGTGTTGTCCAGTTCCTGGGGTTTGAAAAACAGGATGCACTGAAGATGTTGACTTTTAAAAGAATGTTAGCTAAATAAACATCAATCACCCAACACTTTACACTGAGAACCACCACATACACACACAACCAGACCACAACGTATGCACATATACACAAAAACACACATTCATTTAGGGTTAACCCTATCCCCCAAACACCAACAGAAATGCACTAATGGCTCAAACAGACATGCATACACACAACCACCACTGATGTACCGTACATGCACATACACAGACACACCACCAACACACACCAACAGACACAAAACCACCACACACCCAAACCAATAAAGACATTATTATTCTCACTCACTTGCACACACACACACACACACACACACACACACACACACACACACACACACACACACACACACACACACACACACACACACACACACACACACACACACACACACACACACTCCCACCGATACTGAACCGCTCTGCTTCCTCCTGCGATGTGATTGGCCAGGAGTTCTCCAGGTTCCACAAGGAGATCACGCCCATGTTCGACGGGCTGAAGAATAACCGAGCGCACTGGGCGGAGCAGGCGGAGGTGTACAACGCCAAGATGAAGCTCATCGAAGACGAGAAGAAGAAACTAGAGGACGCGGCCGGAGGGAAAGGTAGAGATACCAAGAGTACACCGGGAGAGGGGGTGGATGGATGGATAGATGGACGGATGATTGATGGGTGGACAGATGGATGGGTGGCTAGATGGATGGATGGATGTATGATGGATAGATTGATGACTGGATGTAAGATGGATAGATGGATGGTTGGATGTATGATGGATGGGTGGATGGTTGGATGTATGATGGATGGGTGGATGGTTGGATGTATGATGGATGGGTGGATGGTTGGATGTATGATGGATGGGTGGATGGTTGGATGGATGTATGATGGATGGGTGGATGGTTGTGGATGTATGGTTGGATGTATGATGGATGGGTGGATGGTTGGATGTATGATGGATGGGTGGATGGTTGGATGTATGATGGATGGGTGGATGGTTGGATGTATGTATGATGGATGGGTGGATGGTTGGATGTATGATGGATGGGTGGATGGTTGGATGTATGATGGATGGGTGGATGGTTGGATGTATGATGGATGGGTGGATGGTTGGATGTATGATGGATGGGTGGATGGTTGGATGTATGATGGATAGTTGGATGTAAGATGGATGGATGATGGATGGTTGGATGTATGATGGATGGGTGGATGGTTGGATGTATGATGGATGGGTGGATGGTTGGATGTATGATGGATGGGTGGATGGTTGGATGTATGATGGATGGGTGGATGGTTGGATGTATGATGGATGGGTGGAGTATGATGGATGGTTGGATGTTTGATGGATGGGTGGATGGTTGGATGTATGATGGATGGGTGGATGGATGTTCTCTGGAGGATGGGAGGGTTGGATATTTGACGAATAGATCGAATAACTGATGAGGAACAGATGAATGGTTACGGAACAACGGATGATTTGGAATGATGACAGAATGGTTTGGACTGAGTGTTAAGACGGATGATACATAGTAAACGGATTGTTGTTCTTTAACGGGTCATGTGAACCGTAAAGAAATAAAATCAACCTTTCTTTTCTTACTCCCTTCTATCTCTCCATCTCTCAGAGGACGGTGGCAAGTCCAAGACGTGTACCATCTGCTAAAGCATCTCGTCTTGTCTGCACCCTGGCTGGGGGCCTGAAGAGGTCCACACCAGCCTGTTGTAGTCCCATCTGGACCACTGCTCTCTAGACTAGTTGGATCTAGGCTAGATTAGGCGGCTGGGCCTGTTAGACCCACCGACCCCAGCCTGGCATCAGAGGGTCTCTCTTGGTCTTGTTGATGTTAGTCTAGCGTTGGGGTCCAGGGTTGGTTCTGATATTCTGGGTGGTCTGGATCAGGGAGGCTCGCGAGGGGTTTCGGAGTAGGGGTACGGAGGAGTGGGGTCTTTGAGGAGGTTTTCAGACTTGATCAGACTCGTTAAGACACACCCATTTATGGTTGGGGTTTTTTTGTTTTTGTTTTTTTGAACACACACTTTAACCTCTTGAGGTGAGTGGGTACCTGGCAATTTATTTTTTTTCCAAATCGACCACATTTGTGACAAGTTATTTATTCTCTATATATTGACCGTTATCAAGGGGGATTTATGGTCGCATAACCAAATCTGACTGAAACTCAAATTAGACAATTACAAATGCAAGAGTTAACTCGTTTTTCGAAATTCTCAGAATTAGTTGGATGGTATTCCCGCTACAACGACCAATGTTTAGCCTCTTCTATCATCCTTGCTGGTGACGATGGTGAACATTGGTGAAGTTGGGCGGAGTGTCAATCCCCCCTACTGGGGGGATTGACACTCCTGGTCAAGAGATTCTGTATGGTTTTTAAACTCGACTTCAGAAGAACAATAACGGTTTGATATTCATTGGGATTGTATATTTAGAAAAAGAGGTAGAAGTGGACTAGGAATGGGCTGAAACGCCAGAAAATGCAAGTTTTAATCATTTTGGTTCTAGCTAGCTAGCGGCTATTGAAGGTAATGTATAGTTCCGATGGGTGACAGGGGGATACGTTTTAATATGCAGATATATTTATTTTTTGAATATTTGTCTGAGGAAATGTTTTGTACTTGTTTTTGAATGGGGAGCCAGTAGGGCTTGACAGTTGATCCAAATCAGTAGCGAAATTCAGGTCAGGTCAAGATACACATTTATTTGTAAGGTTCTTGCTAACCTTTTCTTTCTGCTATATTGTTAAGCAGATAATGAGACAGGACTACAATAACTTGCAATATACATATATACAATTTATATGCCTGTTAGTCTAAACTTCAATTCTGTAATTGTTACTTAAAATGTACTTAAATGTATATGAACTTCCAAATATTGTAGTGAAAAAAAAGAGAGATAATACTTTGCAATTGTATGTGACATTCGTATGTGTGCCCATCGTGGGCGCACATACGAATGTCATTCAAATGTGGACAAATAGACGTGGACTAAAACTGAGCTTTACGTGTCCAAAGCTAACAGGTCTAGCAAGCAACAGGAGGGCTATAGTTCAAGAAGATACGATTAGCTTTGGAGATCCACCCCAGCTTAAGGCTTTAAATACCCTTCCTGCAGAGAAGATAAGGGCTGACCTAACCCCAGCCCAATCATGTCTGTGCATAGCGGTGGCTCCTGTGCTTGTTCTTGCAGTAGCGCCTGCTTATGCTCACGCAGTGCAAAGTTCATGACCTAATTACGCGATCACACAGGCTGTTTGTTTTTCAGAGTGATGAACCATGAACCCGTTGCGACGGTAAAGAGATAATGTAAATGTAAAAAAAAAAACATTTGGCCCACAACAAATGCGGGTCTAGAGGACTGAAGGAGGATTTGCGACTTTTACGCGACTTTGACCCCCTGGAGTTATGCAACATGTCCGCCACTATAATCCACGGGACATCGATCAGAGGCTAATCCTATCCCCATGGCTTTGAGGCTATCTTGTGTATCTAGTCCAGCTTGTGTTCATGTTCTGGGCGCAAGTGAGCCAAACTGCTAAAGGCTTTGTCTTTATAATTCGTTAGGAGTATATCGATATTTTAAATGGTACGTTTTAAAAGTGCCCTAGGACAAGCTACATACATACATACACCTGTTTTGTTTTCAGGGAACTACATTTTCCGCACAAATTTCAAATGAAGCATCTCTGGTTAGTTATAAATGTAAATAAACATCCGATCAGGGGAGAATGAGTTTGAATTCAAACCCAACGCTGGGTTGGTTTGTGTAATGGTGACATGGCATGAAGAGAGGAACGCTATCTCCACATCGCTGACCGCTGCTGTACATTAATGTATGTGTCATCAGATGTAACCTGTATATACAAAATAAAGGAAAGGAAACATACGAGTGTGCGCATGCGTGTATGTTGAGTCATCAGCCAGGCGGTGATCTTAGCTGGCCCTAAGCAGGATCAGCCGTGTCTGAAAGCCGATTGGCTCCAGATCACCGGCCTCAATACCGTGTTGTCCGGTCGTAAAGCCCGACCAAACCAAGCCCAATCAAAGGGATGGCCTCCCACCCTGGTGGTTGTACAATACTTGGACGTAATTGGCTCAAATAAGAGGGGAAGGTGGATAGGGTTTGCTTCAATGGAATGTGAGATCAACTGGCAGCCATTGCAGCCATTTAGAAAGGGGCGATCGTACTTGTGTCAAATATGCCTTTGTATTGAAGAAAACAAAACTACTTACTACTTACTTACTTTAGCACTTACTAAAAGCAAGTAAGTACTTTAGCATGAGTGACCACGATGATGGAGAACAAGTCAGGACCTATTTAAACCAAACTGCTGTCTGAACGGGTTCTGTTCAATACCCCCTCAGGGGTTAAGTCACGGAGATAGAAGCACAGCTTCTCCCTCAGAAGAAAGAAAGTAAGGCGAGGAAACAGAATCAAGGCCAGGAGCAATTTTCCTAATTCAAGCTCACTGGGAGGTTAATCCTAACCACACGCAGTCAGGCCTAGATCCCGATCTGTCCTTTTCCCGGAGTACCCCTGGTTTCACTGACCGTTCCCCTTACCACAACAACTTTATCTCTACTAGAATGTTGCCTGATAATCATCCACATTTTCTATTTTGTCTCTTCTCTTTGAGCCGTTTTCAGAAACTGAGCGAGGTTTCTTCCGTCTAAAACCGCTCCTGCCGTGCATAAGAATTTTGCAGGCAGTGTTGCAGGTATGCAAACATAAATATATTTTATGTTACTATGTTAGAGAACACGTCCAGAACACACGCCTCCCTCTGTTAGAACTTTAGCAGAACACACACAACCATAGATAGAACAGGAACGGCCAGAACTTACACACCTCCTTCTTAGAATGAGAGGGTTTCTATCAAATGCTTTGTATCAAAGTTTTCTGATTATCCAGAATTTGATTTGAGTTGCGGGAACATTGGTTGTCTCACTAGAGACAATGAAAACTGCAGTTCTGCCAATATTAGAACGGTTAGTTGCATGAAAAATAAATCCTCACATTTTATTTTTGTGGAATTTATGTCAAAGTTTGCCACAAGATGATGGGAGGGTAAGGTTAGGGAACGGTAAAAGCCAGCCGTCTTTAATTGTTGTGAAACAAAAAAGAAAATCACAAAAAAACAGAAGTACAACCAAAGAACCCAACAGGGTCCGGTCTGTGGGCCCCGATGGGGAGGGGCTGTGTGGGGTGGGTGGGGCTGAGCCGGTGGGCTCACAGAAACATGTCCTCAAAATAGTCGTCAAACTCGTCCTCCCTGAAAAGACAAGTTAGGGTGGGGATCAGTACAGTCCTTCAACTGTACTTTATGTACAGTACTTCTACTGTACTTTATGTACAGTACTTCTACTATACTTTATGTACGGTACTTCTACTGTACTTAATGTACTCAGTACTTCTACTGTACTTTATGAATGGCCTCAGTACTTCTACTGTACTTTATGTATGGCCTCAGTACTTCAACTGTACTTTATGTACAGTACCGGTACTTCTACTGTACTTTATGTATGGCCTCAGTAATTCTACAGTACCTTATGTATGAAAATACTGTACTGTACTTTATATATTGACAGTACTTCTGCAATACTTTTTGTATTGACAGAGTACTTCTACAGTACTTTATGTATGACATTACTTTATGTATCAGCACAGTATTTCTATAGTTCTTTATGCAGGTATTCAGTACTTTCACAGTATCTTTTGCATCAGCACAGTATTTATAAGGTACTATATGTATCTATACAGTATTTCTGCAGCACTATATGCTATATGTACACACTATTTCTAAAGTATTTCATGCATGGACAGTATTCCTACAGCACTACATGTTATATGTACATAGTACACACTATTTCTACAGTACTTTATGGTATGTCCACAATAATACTGCAGTTCTTTATGGTATCGATACAGTAATTCAGCAGTACTTTATGGCACATGTACACAGCATTTCTACAGTAATGGTCTGTACATGCTGAGTGAGTCAGGGGGTTGAGAGTGCTTGAGGAGACCGCAGGGGCTTAATGCTTATTGGCTGTAAACCTTTATGACACTAATCTCATAATCTCACCGCGACTTCTCCTCCACTGTGGGGGCGGGGCCTCGCCAGTGCTCCGCATCCGATTGGCCTGGAGCCTCGTCCGCCGCCTCTGCGTCTAAAGGGATTGGTTCAGAGAGATGTCACTCACGCCGGGGTGGAGAAAGTCAAGCGTCAACCGTGTGGGTGTGTGCGTGTGTGGGCAGGTGTGTTGTGCGGGGGGAGACGTAAAGAGATATGAAGGCCATTAGGGAGAAGACGGAGGCAGTGTTAGAGAAAGAGAGATGGATAGAGAGTCAAGCAGAAAGGGAGAGAGGGAGAAGAGAGAGAGAGAGAGAGAGAGAGAGAGAGAGAGAGAGAGAGAGAGAGAGAGAGAGAGAGAGAGAGAGGAGAGAGAGAGAGAGAGAGAGAGAGAGAGAGAGAGAGTCAAGCAGAAAGGGAGAGAGGGAGAAAGAGAGACAAGCAGAAAGGGAAAGAGGGAGAGAGGGAGAGAGGGAGAGAGGGAGAGAGAGAGAGAGAGAGAGAGAGAGAGAGAGAGAGAGAGAGAGAGAGAGAGAGAGAGAGAGAGAGAGAGAGAGAGAGAGAGAGAGAGACAGAGACAGAGACAGAGACAGAGAGAGAGGAGACGTAAAGAGTGATGGATGGAGTGTTTGCGGTAAACAGCTCCCTAGCCTGAGGGCTGAAACAGGTCAGTTAAAAAGATGTCATCACTCATCTTTATTCCCGTCCTCCCCCCGGGCGCTGACACACACACACACGTTTACAGAACGGAATGTGAACCCAACGCTCCCAGTCCATCACACATCCTTCACTTTAACATCACTATTATTATTATCAATACAGTATTCAGAGGGGCCGGGTGAAAGAGACAAAGAGAAATATACATTTGGGAGGGAGAGAGAGACAACGGGAGACGGGAGAGTGTTGTGTGTGTGTGTGTGTGTGTGTGTGTGTGTGTGTGTGTGTGTGTGTGTGTGTGTGTGTGTGTGTGTGTGTGTGTGTGTGTGTGTGTGTGTGTGTGTGTGTGTGTGTGTGTGTGTGTGTGTGTGTGTGTCCGCTACCTCTGTCTGAGTCCTGCGATTCTTCTGCGCTACTAGAGGAGGAGGAAGAATCCCCTAAAGCAAGAGAGAGAGACATAAAAGTAAAGAAATAGAAATAGGGTCGAGTACAAAACATAATCCATTCTATCTATTTGTACATTAATCTGTGTCTTTGTGCCTTTAGTTCCAGCGTAAAACATCTACATGGAACAAGGCAGGTAGAGGCCTTTACTTTGGAGAGAGGGGACCTTTAATGTGGATGGAGCGGTCTCATACCTCTGGATTTACTGTGGCCCTTGCGTTTGTGTTTCTTGGGGCCCGAAGACGACTTGGACCTCCGCCTACTCTTCTTCCCTTTCTTGGCCTTCTTCTTCGTTGGTTCCTGGTTCTCCAGCGAACTTCTCTTGGCTTCCTTCTTCTTCACCTTCACCTCCTTGCGTCTAGAAAGCCCAGCATACAAAACCGTTAATCCGAGAATACTTCCCTCCGCACAGTGTTTAAACCTCACTTTATGTGCACGTTTGTCTAAATAACTGTATTCCCTCATCTGATTCAGCTCCTCGTGAGATCCTTTTAGGGCATCGCCATGAATGGAAGAGTATCAACCCATGACAATAACCCTCAATATTATTTATGAGTACGGTTTATGCTGTTAGGACCAACCAAATATTTTGTGCAGTGAAATAAGCAACCCATTCTCACTACCAAGTCCAAAGGTTATGTGTATATTATTAATCAACTCAGATATCCCCTTTGCAGTCCATGAATACGTATACATACGTGTGTGTGTGTGTGTGTGTGTGTGCGTGTGTGTGTGTGTGTGTGTGTCACGTTGCTTACTTATGGTGGTAGTTGAGTTTGAAGGAACATTCGGGGCACAGGCCTGGAAACCAAATTACACAAAACATCATCTCTAAGTTCCTCCTCACAAAGCTTCCTCTACACTTAAATTAATTCCTTAAATGAAGATCAACTGGGCCCTTTATAGTGCACTATTTAGATCGTCACCATTTTGTAGTCTACAAAATCTGGTTCCCTATTACAGTATACTAACTAATACACATAATGCACTCTGAAACTTTGTGAGGCCACCTCATTGGCTCGTTTGGGAGTCATGTGACTTACGGAGCTTGACGAGGGCGTTCCTTTTCTCTCCTTGCTCCACATAGGAGAAGTTCACCTCCCAGCTCTTCAGCAACCCCTCCTCCTCCTCACAGCGGCGGCTCCCACACTGGAACTGACCTGGACACACGCACACACGCACACACACACACACACACACACACACACACACACACGACGCACACACACACACACACACACACACACACACACACACACACACACACACACACACACACACACACACACACACACACACACACACACACACACACACACACACACACAACAGGTCTGTCACAGTTAACCATTTTCATATTGACAATTTGGATTTGTACTTCCATTTAATAAATGTTCACAGGCTCGTCTGAAAGCCTGAAAATTGATCGATTGCCAAAGTGGCATTTTACTTGGTAACAAGCTCAGTCCCCTTTGGCTTTCTGTCAGAATGACATGAGGCCAACACAAACAAAGCAGCCAAGCAGACGCTTGTCGCCAACAAAGGGGACACTACACTTAAGTCTCTTTATCTTTGAATTAGTCGGACCTCAACAGTAGTCAGGCCACCAGCACACACACTCGTCTTCATAAGAGACATGATTCAACGTTAGTCATTGCAGCACAAGTACAGAGACAACAAAGTTCAGTTTAACATCTAACCTGAAGTCAAAAGAGGGTAAGTGAGGTGCAGGGAGGAACGTATGTTCAATGGAATATTTAATAAATAAGACGTATGCAGTTTGAACAGAGTAGGTACAAGTAATGCTATTAGACGCAGTCAGAATGAGGCATGACGTAGATAGGAATAAGGTCAATGCTCCAATGGGTCCAAGATGTTTTTATCACACACACACACACACACACACACACACACACACACACACACACACACACACACACACACACACACACACACACACACACACACACACACACGCACACACACACACACACACGCACACACACACACACGGCCCCAACAAAGGCAAGCATGCGCATAAAGACACACTCAAGACGCCCTCAATAGATTAATCAATTAATCTATAAAGGCAAACCCCAGGGCCGTTCCCAGAGGGCGGGGGTTCAACACCCGCTCACATGCAGATTAACCCCCCCCGTCAGACGAGCTACAGAGAGAGAGCTTCTGATGCTTGCCAGGTGTTGCCTCTGACGCAGGTGAGGAGGGAAGCCTGACCTGTGTGTGTGTGTGTGTGTGTGTGTGTGTGTGTGTGTGTGTGTGTGTGTGTGTGTGTGTGTGTGTGTGTGTGTGTGTGTGTGTGTGTGTGTGTGTGTGTGTGTGTGTGTGTGTGTGTGTGTGTGTGTGTGTGTTTGGCACAGGGGCCCATAGGACCTGAGAGAATCCAGTCACTATAGTACAGTCAACAGGATTGGGGGATCTCTGTGCGTGTCTGAGCTTTACCTTACACTAGCGGGTTTAGCTTAACGTTGTTGTCGTCACAAGCGCCCACGCCGTCATCTTTGATGTCATTCCCGCCTCACGTGTGCTGACTGGCACGTCAGATGTTGACTGAGCTGCGGCGGTGTGTGGTACACCCCAGCGGCTCGACATCAGCAGATTTTAAGACTGACCAATCACATCGCCGGGATCATCATAACAGCCACAGATAGACGGTGACGTGTTTAACCTTTAACCTCTCCAGGGAGTCACAGTCCATCTTCTGTCCCAGAAGATAATGACTAAGGGTTTTATTAGCTTTAAATTGTGTTTTACCCATTATTCCATACGTAGTTAAGATAACTGGTCTGGTTGAAAACGCTCCTTTGAAATATGCAGTTGTGGACAGTAATGAAGTATTGAAAAGTCTGCGAGGAATACTATTATCACAGCTATGCTTTTTGATAAATATATATTTTCGGTCTTTCTGAGCCTACAGAGAGAGCAAAGGAAAGTGGTTTTAAAGAGAGAGAGGGATTGACATGTACCATATAATAATAATAATAATAGATCAAATTGATATAGCGCTTTTCCCAGTGCTCAAAGACGCTTCACATTCGCTTCATAAACTGAATCATAAGAAGAAAAAAGGAAAAAAAGGAAAAGCTAAACAAAACAAAACCAATATAAGACTCAAACCTTGGGTCGATACAAGTTGTATTTGCTTTAGGTTTGTGTACTAGTGGGTTGACGTGCAACTGTGGCCTTTAACTGCTGTCAGCTGCTGATCATGGAGAACATCTTCTTGAATGAATCAAATTCATCTCAACGCAAACAAACCAGCCAAGCAGACACTCGTCGTCAAGTTGGCGACTAGTGCCAACTAACCCTCTCTGCTGGAGGAACTTGGTACATCCCATCTTTAACCGGCCGGTCAGTCGACCAAATATGGCTGTAAAGTATGGCGGGAGGGAGGGCTGGGAGGAGGGGCGCCCATAGTGACCAGGGGGGCTGCCGCCATGCTGGGAGGTAATCCCAGCACCATGTGTGTGATAGGCTCCCAGTCCTTAACACCATTATTTCACTGTCACGGAAGTTGTTGCGTAATCTGCTGATCGCCATGCAGCGTTTGTCCCCCTCCCACCCACCCACCCACCCACCACCACCACACCACGACCATCGTATGGCCTTTGACCTACTTCATGATTGGTCAAAGGAGGATCAATGAAAAGCTTGGGGGAAGGTGGACAAATGCCTGTGATTGGTTATCTTATTTTAGGGGAGCGTATTTGCTTTGATTTCAATATGGAGATGGGATCATGTTGAACCAACACACACTTCTCTCTCTCTCTCTCTCTCTCTCTCTCTCTCTCTCTCTCTCCTCTCTTCTCTCTCTCCTCTCTCTCTCTCTCTCTCATCTCTCTCTCTCTCTCTCTCTCTCTCTCTCTCTCTCTCTCTCTCTCTCTCTCTCTCTCTCTCTCTCTCTCTCTCTCTCTCCAACAAGCAGTATCATGGGTCAAAAGAGCAAAACATTCAGTTTAATACAGAGATAAATTCTGTCTCGCTCCGTCCCTTTTCTCAAAGACAACCCATATGAACACAGGTCTTTCTGGCAGGATAGCTCTCTCTGTCCAGTGAGTCCATAGTCTCTCGATCGCCCATTTTCTCACAGTATGAGCGCAGCCCCCTGCTTGCGGTCAATGATCCGTGGTCAGTGTTTCTGCGGTCCTTACACCTGAGAGGGCGAATAACGGCCAACAGGCTAGACCTGTACCGACATGATGTGTACAGTCAGACTTTACTCGGGTACAAGACATTTTCTCCTTCAAAACCCCCCAAAAAATAATCATTTACGCTAGTTTTTGTTTTGATGGTAACATCACGCAAAATATATTGTCTTAAACCCGGTTTAGAGATTGTTTATTCCGATTACTTTGCTATGACACAATTGCACGGCTCAAGCTAACGGAGAATATAATATGATTCAAAAGTAAGAAGCGACTTAAGAAGTGCTTGTACTAAAGTCTGTGATAAACAGAGGCAATGGAGGTGTTAAAGAAACCTGATATGTGAGGGATAAGTCTGTGATAATAACAGAGGCAATGGAGGTGTTAAAGAAACCTGATATGTGAGGGATAAGGGTTGCCTTTAAACTACTTCAACTCACAACCAACACACACCTGTAGGCATGAACTCAGAATGATAAGACTGTACGGTTTGAGCATCTGAGGTGTAAGACCAACACAGACACAGGACCGGTGAAGTGAAGCATGATGGGTATTAGCGGTATCGCTAATCCTACTTCCTGACTTGACGGACAGGAAGTATCAAGGGTCACAGGATTAACCTGGGTCCTTCCTATTGGTTTAGCCGGCGGGCTCCGAGACAAGCCAGCCCAAACACTAGTTAAGACCGTACACTAAGGTGACCAGATCTCTGAAATGAAGAACGGGGCAATTTGTTGTTATTATTTCTAAAATGATAACATTGTCATATTTACATTTTGCCTATTGTCAGGGTAAACCCAGCCCTGCTAGTACGAAAGTAAAAGATATGGGGAAGGTCATGCCCAAGGGTTAACTATTTTGTTTTTAAGCTTTGGTAAACAGGCCAATGTAGCGATACAAGTAATGAATCTTTCTATATTGTATTGATAGCCCACTGTTTGTGATCGGTCATGCCTGCTTATGCTATAAAGTCGATAGATAAACCCCAGTGTAACAGGTTTTTGTCAAACTGGGGTTATCTGACACTACTCTATCAGATAGACACAAGACAAATTACCAACGGCACTAAATTAATATTTATGAGCAAGCTAGAACCTTTAAAAATAATTTAAAAATTAAATAACGTTTAGAATCCTTATTTTTTTAATAGAGACATTTGTAGATGACTACCGTAGATCAAACACGTGCATGCCCCCGTGTGTGTGTGTGTGTGTGTGTGTGTGTGTGTGTGTGTGTGTGTGTGTGTGTGTGTGTGTGTGTGTGTGTGTGTGTGTGTGTGTGTGTGTGTGTGTGTGTGGTGTTGTGTGTGTGTGTGTAAATCTGAACATTGAGGTTTTTCCAAATCCAACCCATTTTTTTTTAATTCAAAACGTGCTGCTCTTTAAAAACTATTAAGCAGTAGTTGAATAAATCAATGATACATGTAGAACCATACTATGCTAGGAGCTGGGAGGAGTGGGCCATCTCACAGGGCAGCCCCGTAACTAGCTCCAGGTGTAGGGCCCCGGCCTGGCTGATGGGCAGTGTGTTAAATAGCATGTTCCTGTTGTGTGGGGGGGAAACCAGAGAATCCGGAGGAAACCCAACGAGAGCACGGGCGAACATACTAACTCTGTGCAGAACGGTGCTCCCCAGGGCCCCAGTGACGAACGCAGTGACCCCAGATATTATATGATGGTGTGATGCCCCAGTGCTAAACACAGTGGTCCCTAGACATTACAATACTTCTCTAATATTCACTGGAATATTTGAGAAAGCTTTGTGAGTTAGCTATGTGAGTTAGCATCTGGATGTGATTTAACTGTAAGTGTAACAGAAAATCGTGAAGGCAACACAATGAATGATTGATAATAACCAACAGTGAAGAGGCAAGCGAACAATTGAGCTCTGTCTCCATCTAGTGGGGACTTTCTGTTCAGACGTAGAAAAGTAAAATGAGAATATTTGAGAAGCCAGGAATATTACTGTTGTTATTGAAAGACTAAATAATTATACAAATGATACAAATAATACAAAGGTTGCCTTTATTTTGTTAAATCTGAATGATATAGTCTGTATTTTGTTTTTGTTGCAAGTTATTACGTAGTAAGTTATTCTCAGTCTTATGTATTAAGTCTTACCTTTTCCAGACACAACCTCATTTTCAGTTCGCCATCGAAAGCCAAACTGAGGGAGGAACAAAGGGAGCAGTATTTTACTCCACAGCCTTTGAAAATAGACGTTTAATGGAATTGAACAACATAAACCTTTGACTGAATTTATTTTTTGACAAATAAATTGAAATATACCATAGAAAGATTCACTTTCTTCTTAGCCTGGGAAAGACTCACTTCCTCTAATCATATCTACCACTCCATCTCTTTAATCTTCTCTCTCAACCCCCCCCCACCCCTGACTGAATGAGCTACCTTGTTCTGCTTGTATCTGCTTAGGTCGGCGATACAGTACTCCTTGAAGAGTTTGTCGTAATATTTCTTGGCCAGTGCTTTCTCCCTGTGGAAATGGAAAAATAAAACAATTCATAGAACGCATAGAAAAGGTAATACCATGGAGTGATTCAAACTGGTAGAATATTTATTACAAAGCTAATACCAATCTCAAAAACTAGCTCATAACAAACAGTAATAGACTGATAACATCAAGTCTTGTCTTCTAAATCATTTAAATCGATCAAAACCAATGACTCCAATCTAAAGTATCATTCCCTTATTATTATTTTTATTATGAATCAGATAAGATCAGAATAAGAATAACTTTTATCACAGATTATTTTACAAGTACACAATAGTAAAAGTCTTAGGCTTGGTTCCTCAACAGGCATATAGCAGCAACAATACAAGATAAAGTAAATAAAGATAAGTACTAATACAAATATGTAAAAATAAATAATAAATAGCAGCAATAGATCACAAGAATAAACAATAATAATAAAATTAAGTAAATAATAATTAGAGAAACTAAGACAGTGGTAGTAAGTAATGAGGTGTAGTAAAGTGTTAAGTGTAAGTATGAAGTTATAAAGTGTTCAAGTGGTAGTGGTACGAGCCACGGTTGATTCTAGTGAAAAAATGCTCTGCAAATTACTTGTGTTACTTCTGTTGTTTAAGTGTGCGTGGGGTTGGTTTGGGGCTAGTAGATTTCTCCAGAAGGCTGACTGCTTGGGGGGGAAAAATTGATGTTCATCCTCTGGGTTTTGTTTCTGAGGCTTTCGGTACCGTGAAAGTATTGTTAATAGGATGTTTACCAGGTCATTTCCTCCTCGTCTTCATCCCTCCAGAGGAACCGGTGGTTCTCTCGAACCACGTCCAGGTCGGTCTTGTCTTTCTCCCTTAAAACAGAAGAATGATAGAAAGAGAGTAAACAGATTGGGTCCGACCGCACACAAACTGGTCTGGCTCAGGACTATTTCATGAATTATTTCATCATAAATACTATCTGAATTTATTGATGCATTTTCCATCGATGCTTTGTTCCAAGAGCCATACTCACGTTGAGCGCTTCAAGTCTTCCACCTTCCCTCCGTAGTAGAGGATGTAGTCGCTGACATACTTCTTGTGACGCTCAAACTAGGGATGCTTAAGATAAGGACGAAACAGAGTGCACAACGTAGATCACACCAACCAAGGGTCCTTCCAACCAAGGGTCCTTCTTCCCTGCTACTCTGGCCCAAATATATGGACCCTTGTACCAACCACAGAAGCTAGGATGTTGGTTGACTCTGTCTTGAACCAGTCCTTGGTATATGAGAGTACATGAATGTTGTTGTGGTGTTGAAGTAACTACACCGACAGTCATATATATTCCTATGCTGTACAACAGGGAATAGGGGCTGAGACTGGGCCTGTGGGATGGTTTGTATCCCGTTTAAAGGATACAGCGTTAAGAGAGATCAGGTGGGCTCTTCTGTTTCTGGCTTCCTCTCTGCAAAAAAAAGAGCAGAGTCAAAGAAATGTCTGATATTTAGCTCATGAAGAATACAATTAAATAGGGTTGGGGCTGCACTGCAGAATGTGTAAATAATGCTGTTTTATTTTTGAAAAATGCATTCTAATTCTTTGCATCTTTATTGATTGGGTTAAAGGTGAGTTGATGAAAACTCATGAGGTTCATCCTATCAGAAATAGGTTTCACAGAGCAACTTGGACAATTCTGATATATACTGCTGTTTAACGATAATAATGATGATGTTGCTTTTTGAGGGGTAATGCATAGTTATAAACTCATCATAATCGTATTTTTTTAGATTCAGATTACCGAAAGACACATTATTCATATACATGCAAATGAGAGAGAGAGAGAGAGAGAGAGAGAGAGAGAGAGAGAGAGAGAGAGAGAGAGAGAGAGAGAGAGAGAGAGAGAGAGAGAGAGAGAGAGAGAGAGAGAGAGAGAGAAAGAGAGAGAAGACACTCACACACACCAAACTTGTGCTTTTGAAACGACATGCGAGTGACGTTACCTGTCGACCTCACTGCTGTGGAAGCTGCGATGCGCTACCTTGGAGTGCCTCCCCTTCTGCCATGGCTTCTGGAGGATCTCATCCTCTCGTTTCCTGTGGAACAACAATACAATCACACTTTATTGCCCTGTTTTGGCCATTCAGAGGGACATGTTAACTCAGCTTTTGTTCGTCTATCAGGTAAAACACTCCTCATAACTTGCAGTAATGATATAGCCATGATAACAACCATAACTTGGACACCCGATGATTCGTCACCATTTCCACAAATCAACAATGTTTTTCTTACATTCACATTATACTCTTGTACCTTTTAATGCCTCGCAGAGAGGAATCTCCTCCGCCTTCATCATCATCACCACTGAAATCAGAGTCATATCCGCCCCCACCGTGCACCTGTCCAGGTAAAGCACAACGTATGAATCATTTTATTACATGCAGAATTATTAATAGCTTCCCCCCCTCCCCCTAGCAGGGGACCTTTCAGAAACTTTAAATCTCTCAGTCAAAGAGATGGTGAGGCATTTGGATTAGAGGAGAATATATTAGATACATTTTGACAAGTCCTGTCTGTCTGGAGTCACCCACACCTCCAAACCCTTGACACTTGACTGCAGGCACACCAAGACCCTGTACTGCCTATAAGGAAATGTCCTCTGCCAGGGGTGCTCCTCCCAGCCTCATCTCCCCCCGACCTGGGCCCAGCCCCAAGATGATTAAAGACAAGATGGCTACCAGGAGGACGTTTAGAGGGCAACCTTTATGAAAAAAATCGAATCTCATCAGTGTCCCTCTGTGTGTCCCTCCTCTCTCTCTCTCTCTCTCTCTCTCTCTCTCTCTCTCTCTCTCTCTCTCTCTCTCTCTCTCTCTCTCTCTCTCTCTCTCTCTCTCTCTCTCTCTCTCTCCCTCCTCTCTCTCTCTCTCTCTCCTCTCCTCCTCTCTCCTCCTCTCCTCTCTCTCTCCCTCCTCCTCTCTCTCTCTCTCTCTCTCTCTCTCTCCTCTCCCTCCCTCCTAGTACCATGGGTCAATAGAGCAAAACATTCAGTTTAAAACAGTGGGTGTGGGGTGCCCCTACAAAGCCATGATGGTATAATCTGCACGTAGCCTATAAGTGAAACACATGACAATTATTCAAATGATACCAGATGGACAAAACACTTCCTTCCTTCCGAACACTAAAACCATACTAATATCTTTAAATTGTCAGTCTAACCCTAACCCTACCTTAACTAGATCCTCCATGTATTAATCCATCTCTCGTCTCTGTTTTGGTACGGGTAATTTCTTGTTCTTGTTTACAAAGAAGCGTCGCGGTTCGATGACGTGTCATATAAAAGCCGCACTGCAACGACGTCAGAACGTCAATGACAACAGCTTTATAACAGTCGGTTAACCACTGTTAACCGCGATTTTATAAATAAGAGCATGATCAAGTTT
>OLKM01000549.1:157756-198794 GCA_900291075.1 Melanogrammus aeglefinus | reverse complement strand
GTTAGAAGGGTCCCTTTATGAAAAAAATCGAATCTTCATCAGTGTCCCTCCTGTGTGTCCCTCCCTCTCTCTCGGGCTCTCTCTCTCCTGCAGACTCCTCGTCTCCTCTCTCTCTCTCTCTCTCTCTCTCTCATCTCTCCTCCTCTCTCTCGGTCTCTCCTCTCTCTCTCCTCTCTCTCCGTCCTCTCTCTCTCTCTTCTCTCTCTCTCTCTCCCTCTCCTCTCCTCTCTCTCTCTCTCTCTCTCTCTCCTCTCTCCTAGTAACAATGGGTTCAATAGAGCCAAAACATTCATGTTTAAACCAGTGGGTGTGGCGGTGCCCGTACAAAGCCATGATGGTATAATCCTGCACGTAGCCTCTATAAGTTGAAACACATGACAATTATTCAAATGAATACCAGACTGGACAAAACACTTCCTCCTTCCGAACACTCAAAACCATACTCTATATTCTTTAAATTGTCAGTCCTCTAACCCTAACCCTACCTTAACTAGATCCTCCATGTATTAATCCATCTCTCGTCTCTGTTTTGGTACGGGTAATTTCTTGTTCTTGTTTACAAAGAAGCGTCGCGGTTCGATGACGTGTCATATAAAAGCCGCACTGCAACGACGTCAGAACGTCAATGACAACAGCTTTATAACAGTCGGTTAACCACTGTTAACCGATTTTTATAAATAAAAGAGCATTCAAGTTTATTCTTTTAATGAAAACGTTTGCAATTCCTCGTGTTTTAAGTCACTAATGTTATATTTATTTGAAAATATTTAACCATATTTAATTTTTTAATTTATATTTGATCCAAGTAGCCTACCTAATCCTTGTCCATGACCGTAATAGGCCATGTTAATTTAATAAATGATGTAATAGTCTCTATGGAGAAACAGCCATAGTTACACCGTTAGACCCTGATGATGTGAGCTGTCGAAGAGGACTCTATAATTAACCCGACATGGCATAGGCCTGATTCACCCATTCATTCTGTTTTATGGTCTGCTTCCGCCTTGCATCGACCCCATGAGAGAACCTGATTGTAATCGAGAACAATGAAACACTTATTCTGTTTTTCTTTTTACTTGAAAGCTGCTTCCTAAGGGAATTCTTCAGAATATTCTGGATGTCAGTGTGTGTGTGTGTGTGTGTGTGTGTGTGTGTGTGTGTGTGTGTGTGTGTGTGTGTGTGTGTGTGTGTGTGTGTGTGTGTGTGTGTGTGTGTGTGTGTGTGAGTGTGTGTGTGTGTGTGTGTGTGTGTGTGTGTGTGTGTGTGTGTCTGTGGAGACGAGTGTGTGTGTGGTGTGTGTTTTGGATGCGGGGCGGCGTGGCCGGGGGGGGGGGGGGTTGTGACAGATTCTGTAACAGAAGCCTTAGTGTTTTCAAGATCTTTTTTTTCTGCACCCCACTTTATGATGTTGATCTATCAATCATGTAAAAAAGAAAAATGAAGGCCCGAGAATAGACTGTGACCGTATTGTTGAGGGTTAGGACTAGTAATGTTCTATTGTCCCTGGATAGGCTATAATTAGAAGCCTGTTTTTCTGACTAATATGTGCCACGCTCATTCACATGCATTGCATGTGAATGAGCGTGGCAGGTGCATGTGCAGGGACCCTCATGAATAGGGAGCTATTAAGTCGCACGGCTTTGGGTGCGCGCATAAATAATAGCTCGCTCCTCGCTGGTTTAAAAAAAAGCGCACCTCAACGACCCCCCTCCCTCTCTCCTCCTTTTTATTCTCCCCCAACTCCCTCTCTCCCTTTCCTCTCCCCCCCCCCCCCCCCCCCACCCGCCCCCCCCCTCCCCGCCGCCCCCCCTCTCCCCCCCCCCCTTCCCATTTGCCTCCATCCCCCCACACAAACACACACCTCTCCCGCCCCCCCACCCTTCGCTTCATCTCTCTCTCGCTTCATCTCTCTCCTCATCTCTCTCTCGCTCTCCCTGTCTCTCTCTTGTCTCCGGGGAGCTTACGCTTAAAGTAAGCAAAGAAAAGACAATAGAAACAACACCATCACACGTCTGCAAAACGAGTTTCACTTTTGACTCAATTTCTTTTTTGTTCTGCAAATAGAAGATCCGTGCTTTTATTTGTTCCCCTCTTCCGTATGTTCCTGTGCTTCTAATCCCGCGTTTTGCAGAACGAATCGCTTGGATTGGTGCCTTCCTATTGAGACGCAGGAGGCATAGAGACTGAGGACTGAGGCTGCATACGAGGGCATAAATACAACTCCAGGGACCGGGAGACACACGACGAAACGGGACAATCTTTCTGCTTTCTCTGTGATTTTTATAAATTCATAAAAAAAGATTGATACTTTTAACGTGAAATAATCCAACTTTAAACGGGGTAAGCAAAAAAAAAAATGGGATACTCTGGCGGAGCAGTGAGTTGTCAAGCATGGACAGTGTGTCTGTGTGTGTGCGTCGCGGCTCTGGCTCTCACCGAGGGCAGGAGGCTGAGGCAGCCCCGGTGCCCGGTGGGATGCACCTGCACGAAGGACAACGCACTGTGCGAGGACATCACGTCCGTTCCGCACACCTTCCCCAACGATGTGGTGTCGCTGTAAGTCAAGTGGGAACCGACTTTTCCTTTCATTGTTTCATTGCACTGCACCGAGATTTCATTGTTCGTTGTGTTGTCGTGGTTTAGTTTCATGGGGTGACCCTATTTTTGCTCATTCTCTTGATTTCTCTCGCTAGTTTGTTGTGGAAGTGTCCCACTGAGCTTTGGTTGTTGACCTCCAGATGACTTATCCCTATTGATAAAGGATATTTTGACCCCCTCCCCCATGGCCCCACGGCCCCACGCCCCCCCACCTCCCCCTCTTCTTTGATATTTTCTTAAATTCAGATCTTTTGTCAAATCCGGATTCAGTGAGATCACCGCTGGGAGCTTCGTCCACACACCAGCCCTGCAGCTTCTGTGAGTAGGCAACAAAATGACCAACCTGCATAAACTACACATCCCAAAATAAACTTCAAATATCCAACAGTTAAAATTCAAATTGAAACACAGAATTCTAACCTTATCTAACCCATTGCAAACAAACATTAAAAAGACACAACATTAAAGACATCAAAAGCAAGTCCTTGTCAAAGCAAGCCTGTTCTAAATCCAGCCTGATATAAAACGTCTTTGTAATGATGTCAGGGTTATATAAGAAACCCATATGGTTGTGTCTGTGTGTGTGTGTGTGTGTGTGTGTGTGTGTGTGTGTGTGTGTGTGTGTGTGTGTGTGTGTGTGTGTGTGTGTGTGTGTGTGTGTGTGTGTGTGTGTGTTTTGTCACACACACACACACACACACACACACACACACACACACACACACACACACACACACACACACACACACACACACACACACACACACACACACACACACACACCGCACCACTAGACGCCAGCTCCTCGGTTGGCTTGCGGTCCCTGTCTGTGACATCCCTTTAATGCGTTTGAACATATGTGGAAGAAAGAAGTATTCTGAACAAAGCAGAGCTGAAGCATGGTTTTATTTTAACCAAGGAGTGTGAAAAACAATTTGGACCACAGGAGTTGGGTTAAGACTGAAACCAAGCTCTGAAAGACCAATTCTTCCTCTGTCTCCCTCTCTCTTTCTCTATCTGTCTCAGTCTCCCTCTCTGTCGCTCTCTTTCTCTGTCTCTCTTGTCTCTCTTTGTCTCTCTCTCTGTCTCTCTGCCTCTGTCTCCCTCTGTCTCTCTCTTTGCCTGTTTTTCTCTCTGTGTCTGTGTCTCTCTACCTGTCTCTGTCTCTCTATCTGTCTGTGTCTCCCTGTCTGTGTGTCTGTCTCTCTCACTGACAGTCTCTCTGTCTCCGTCTCTCTCAATGTCTAATTGTCTCTGTCTGTCTCTCTGTTTCTGTTTCTGTAATACTTGCTTGTTTGTGCTCCTTTCCGTCTGTCTGTCTCTGGGCTGCTTTCACTCTTTCCTTTCCCTGTCATGCTCTCTCCTTTTTCCCCTTTTCTCTCTTTCCGTCTCTACATCACTCCCATGTTTTTTCTATCTCTCTACTTCCTCCTTCTCTCATTGTCTGTCTGTCTGTACCTCCCTCACAGTCTTATCTCTATCTTTCTCTCTCTATCAATGTCTCTTTGGCAGCTGTCTGGTGTTTTCAGATTTTGTACCAGCTACACAATCGTTTTATACTCCATGTTATAAATGTAAATGAACGAGAACACTCCCACTGAGAAACCTGTCTCTTTAATGGCTGCCATCCAGACAGACTTTTACCGTTGGTTCCACAAAGACAACTCTTATTAGGGATAGTCCTTCAGTGCACCTTCCAGTGCAATTTAATTTCATGTCACCCTCAGCAGAATGATTTTGTCCTTACTTTAAGAAAAAAAAAAGAACGGGCTAATGCTTAGTGGGGGAATGTCATTAAAATGACATTATCCAACACATCCTGGAAACAGAAACGCTGAAAATCTGCTCAGAAAGTTGCATTCTCCACATACATTTTAATGTTTTTAGTCTCTTATTCTATTCTATTTCACCTTTTTTTCTGATTCACATTCAAATAGTAATGCAAACAGTTTCTCAAACTCTGTTGATGTGTCAAAGCTACAACTACAGCTTGAACTGTTTCACAACATGCATCAGTAGAGAAGAAAGAAGAACAATATTTGAATGATTTATGTTTTCTTTCTTTCCAGCTTGTTTACGGCCAACTCTTTTGATTTCATCGACGAGGATGCTTTCCAGGGTCTACCACATCTGGAGTACTTGTGAGTTTGCGTGAATGAACACACACACAAACACACACACACACACACACACACACGCACGCACGCACGCACGCACGCACGCACGCACGCACGCACACACACACACACACACACACACACACACACACACACACACACACACACACACACACACACACACACACACACACACACACACACACACACACACACACACAGGACTCTGTTTGGCCTATATTTTTCTTCTTACAATCTTTCTAACATTGATAATATTGAGTCCAAAAACTCAGAGAAAACGTAATAAAGCCTGTTAAGTTATATTTCAGTTATATTTATACTTTTCAGGTTTATTGAAAACAACAAGATTGAGGCCATCTCCCCGAACGCTTTCCGAGGTCTGAAAACCCTGATCCATCTGTAAGTCATTATCGTCTTTATAATGATCAGTGCTAGTTTCATGAGGATGTAGTTATTATCAGGAATGGTTTCAATGTCTGTTGGTATGCTTACATCCTTACATTATATATCACCACTTCTGACTAAGCCACTTCCTTACTTATGTGTTTCATGTTAAATTCCTTCATAGCCTCCTTCTTTTGATTCCTTCTGTCCTTCCCTTCCTCAGTAATCCTTCCTTCATCCTTTATTTCTACCCTTCTTCCTTCCTTCCATCCGTCCTTCTTTCCTTCCTTCCTTCCTTCTCACCCTCCTTTCCTCCTTCCTTATTCCATCCTGCGAGCCCTGTCTCTTGAACATCATCACACATACAGAACTCTTCACCCGGGCAGCTGAACCCAACGATGCATTGTCTTGTGAAAGTGCTCTGGCGTAACCCCTGTTTTAAAACCAGACACCAAACGGACTCAGGACTCTTGTCGATGTCTTTCCTGAGTATCAGTGTCCTGCTGGCTTTTGTGTCCGGTCCATGTCGTCCTCATCAGAAATGCAGAGGCATGCAGTACATCTGCCAGCCATGCTAGCACAAGGTGAGGGCTGTGGCTGGCTCCTACTGGTCACAGCCAGGCATACTAGCAGCTAGCTTCTAGTGGTGGGGTTCAGTGGTGGGGCTTAGTCAGGGCTGACGATGACAGAGGTCAAGGAGTAATAAATCAAAATAGAGGTGGTTGTGTTTTTTTGGTGAGCTCCGGCCACGCTTTTTGGTCTGAATGTGTTAAAGAGTTGATATCAAGTTATTGCATCTTATTTTACTTTTGTTTTGCAACATTTTTTGTGATTTGGCAATGTGAGTGTATTTCTGACAATAAAAGCCAATCCATCCATTCCATGCCCTTTGAATCTGAAGCAGAGGCAGGCAGCCCACATTTTTCCACAAACTCAGCCATTCAGCTACCTCTTGGTCGTACTCAAAGTGAGTGTGAGTGTCAGTGTTTATGTGTGCGTGTGCGTGTGCGTGTGTGTGTGCGTGTGTGTGTGTGTGTGTGTGTGTGCGCTTGTGTGTGTGTGTGTGTTAATGTGTGTGTTCATCGTGTTCGTTTGTATGTGTGTGTGTGTGTATGCGTGGGTTTATGTATGCGTGTGTGTGTGTGTTAATGTGTGTATTCGTTGTGTTCGTTTGTATGTGTGTGTGTGTGTATGCGTGTTTATATATGTGTGTGTGTGTGTGTGTGTGTGTGTTTGTGTGTGTTTATGTATGTGTGTGTGTGTGTGTGTGTGTGTGTTTATGTGTGTGTGTGTGTGTGTGTGTGTGTGTGTGTGTGTGTGTGTGTGTGTGTGTGTGTGTGTGTGTGTGTGTGTGTGTGTGTGTGTGTGTGTGTGTGTGTGTGTGTGTGTGTGTGTGTGTGTGTGTGTGTGTGTGTGTGTGTGTGTGTGTGTGTGTGTGTGTTTGTGTGCGCTCGCGTGCGTGTGTGCATAACACACGTCCCCTTGGCTTCAGAAGACCCTGGGTGCATCGGCAGCCAGGCTGACGTCTTTGGCTCCCTCTATATTTTATTACTCTGGGGGACCAGGCTCTGTCCACACTGTCTGCAGCCTGCCTCCACTGGAGGTTATTATGTCTGTACAATTTGGAAAGCAACCACAAACAAACAACATCGTCATAGAAAACCATAAATCTGAATTTAATATATACGTTAAAATATTCAAAATATATATAATAAAATATATAAAAACTACATCCACAAGATGTAAACATTCATACATTTTAGATCCATCGATTTGTAACTTTTTCCAGTTTATTTTATATCAGATGTGGGTTGTGGTTTGCAGACCTACGGCAGCTGTCCACTGGGTAAGCACTACCTGTAAACACTGCAGTCAGTTTGGAAGGTGGCTGACCCAAAGGTTAGGACTATATTGGATAACACGGCTGTAACCTTAAACTCTCACCGGGAACTCCTCACTCACCAACCCAGAGCATGTGTGGCGTTTGAAAAGTTGTTGGACTGCCTAGTGTTGCACAACAGTTTTCCAAATCAAGCACAACATATTCCAACTCGTAGATAAGATATTGGACATCCTATTGATATTATTTAGCTGCATACTAAATATAGTGCATTTGGAAAGCTTTGATCCGGCACAAAAGGAAAGACATTAACAATTTCAAACCTACGTTTTACAGACTGTTACATTATGTGTTAGGACTGCATCATATCCAAGGTTTAACTGTGAGTGAAGAGGATCAACATTTTTCCATGAAAAGAAAATTACATGCAGAATTATTAATAGCTTCCCCCCCTCCCCCTAGCAGGGGGCCCTTCAGAAACTTTAAATCTCTCACTCAAAGAGATGGTGACGCATTTGGATTAGAGGAGAATATATTAGATACATTTTGACAAGTCCTGTCTGTCTGGAGTCACCCACACCTCCAAACCCTTGACACTTGACTGCAGGCACACTAAGACCCTGTACTGCCTATAAGGAAATGTCCTCTGCCAGGGGTGCTCCTCCCAGCCTCATCTCCCCCAGACCTGGGCCCAGCCCCAAGATGATTAAAGACAAGATGGCTACCAGGAGGACGTTTAGAGGGCTACCTTTATGAAAAAAATCGAATCTCATCAGTGTCCCTCTGTGTGTCCCTCCTCTCTCTCTCTCTCTCTCTCTCTCTCTCTCTCTCTCTCTCTCTCTCTCTCTCTCTCTCTCTCTCTCTCTCTCTCTCTCTCTCTCTCTCTCTATGTCTCTCTCTCTCTCTTCTCTCTCTCTCCCCCCTCCCTCTCTCTCCTCCCTCCCTCCCCTCCCTCCCCTCCCCTCCCTCCCTCCCTCTCCCTCCCCTCCCTCCATCTCCGTCTCCGTCCTGGGCTGCTGAGCTCCAGCTCTCTAGAATTATACGGATGGCTTGTCGTTTATCAGGCGAAATGGTGAATGTTTTTTTTTGATAGGATCCAGCGTCCTTCTGTGAGCCCTCCTGCAGTTGTTTCACTCTGTCTCTGTCTATTTATCTCTCTGTCTCTTCCCTTCGCTCCATCAACCTCAGCACCAACTCCCAGATTAATAATTCAGATCTCCAGGGTTACCGTGATGCCAGTGTTTGCTGGATCGTGTCCAAATTAGTCAGTAAAACCCATTTCAAAAGGCCATGACCTCGTCTGGTGTTGGGCTGGATGCGACCTCTGAGACACTCTGCTGTTGTGATGCACAACAGATAACCCCTAACCCTGGTTGAATTCATGGGCTACATTTCCTCAAGTTCATTTAAGATTAATGTTACCATAGATAAAAGTGCTGAGAAAAACAACACAAGTAAATAATGAAGATTAGGCCTATAAGGTTGATGGGTATACCAATATGGACTTAACGGATGTACATTTCACAGAAGGCATCACAAAGAATGTTTTCAACACTCTCTTTCTTGAAGATTAGTGGGAACTTCTCTTTCTATGCACTTGGTTTGAACCCGATCTTTGGCTCTCCATTAAAAAGAGCTGTCCAATCTCTTCCAAAGCATCTTCCTTCAGTCGCCTTACCGTCTTCGTTTAAAGCTCTACTATGTAACTTTTCTCACTGCATTCTTTGCATTTGTGCAAATGTATGTGTAGAGTAAAACGTTTTTTTAAAACAAAAGCAATCTATTCATGACTGTTGCAGGGAATCGTGCAGACCAATGGAAAATCCAATGATGGGATGTCCCACATAATATTCAGTAAAGTAAACTGATTTCATTTGTTTGTGTTTTTATCAGCTACAAAACAATTCCCATTTATAACCTGACCTGACAGGCTACTTGCTTCGTAATTAGTTTTTGTGGTGTCCTGGTTGCCTTGTTACATGCTCACTCGTTAATGCCACTCTGTGGCCACGAGGGGCCGCTAATGTGATGAATTCCATAGTATTTCCTTAATCCTTTCATGGTACATGACTATTTTAACCTCAAATATTGTCCTCATTATGACGTGGGATGATGTGTGTGTTTTAGGAGTTTGGCCTACAACAACCTGGAGACGCTGCCTAAGGATGTGTTTAAAGGAATGGACGCCTTGTCTAAAGTGTGAGTACGATCTGGCATTTAAAATGGGAACCTGTTCTTAAAATAAGATAAGATAACATTTTATTAATCCCTGATGGTAAATCCAGGGGCAAAAGGAGAAATTACAGGATTTTTGTGTTTGAATAACACATGTAGATAACAATTGAAAACAACCAAATTACAGAAGATTTATAGAGAATATGTCGTACACAGAGTAGTAGAACATTAGTAGTGAGACATATCTTCTGTCTCCGTAGAGACAGAAGAAGTGTGATTATTAGGTGTCTCACTGAAATGATAGTTGGTTGAGTGGACACCCCCCTAAAAATGTAAAGTTTTAAATGTACGGTATTTATTCTATGCAAACTTTATTATAGTTAACATTTTCATGCGTTTCCCCTATGGGATTAAATAGTTGATCATGTCTAGTGCACTGATAACATGTAGGGATACTTAGATTGACCATTGATGGTGTGTGTGCGCAGTTATGGTTTTTTCTCACCCAAAACCGCATATTGCTTTAACTGCTCCCGACCGCTACGCAAACCACCATTTGTAAACAGAAGAAAACGACACCCAGGTCTGCTTCCCAACACGCTATTAAAAATGATGTCTGTCCCCTGGCGACCCTGCTGGGCCTTCTGCCATTTTTTCTGAGGCTTACATAAACAATCGTCAATGTTTGACTTCATTGCATGTAGTTTTAACGTAAATAGAGAAAGCTTCTTACCAGGCCAAATACCAATCCCAACTATTTACACGCAAGAAATAGCTGAAAGAAAGAAATGAAGAAGCTGATTTGAACTTACTTTCGCAAAATCACAGTGCTTGACATTAGGATGCTTGTTCGCGTCATTGACAATCCCAGGGATCTCCGTGGCAACAACCTGGTGTGTGACTGTAAGCTAAAGTGGCTGGTGGAGTGGATGCTGCACACCAACGCCACCATGGACCAGATCTCGTGCAGCGGACCCCCCAGCCACCAGGACCAGAGGGTCAACGACCTCGTGGCCGCCTCCTTCGACTGCGTCAAAGCAGGTCGGCCCCTCCCCTGTCAACGTCCGCCCATCCATCCAGCGTTAATCGAACGCCCCTGGCACACCTTGACCACCTGGAAAACTACACATCCCACATTTATACAAATAAAATAGAATATTCATATACATAACGTATTCATAAGGAGTTTAACGTTAACATCACCCATTAGTAACTATATACCTACATCCCTTCTCCTACCCATCCATTCATTTATCATCCACGCACGCATTCAGCCAATCATCCATCCCTCTTTCCATCCCATCTATCTGTCTATCCCTCTGTCTATCCCTCTATCTGTCTATCCGTCTATCTGTCTATCCCTCTGTCTATCCATCTGTCTATCTATCCACCCATCTGTCTATCCATCTATCTGTCTATCCGTCTATCTGTCTATCCGTCTATCCACCGTCCTATCTGTCTATCCATCTATCTGTCTATCCATCTATCTGTCTATCTGTCTATCCATCTATCTGTCTATCCCTCTGTCTATCCCTCTATCTATCTATCCACCCATCTGTCTATCCATCTATCTGTCTATCTGTCTATCCATCTATCTGTCTATCCCTCTGTCTATCCCTCTATCTGTCTATCCACCGTCCTATCTGTCTATCCATCTATCTGTCTATCCATCTATCTGTCTATCCATCTATCTTTCTATCTGTCCATCCATCCATTTGTCCATTAAGGCATTATCCAAGCATTGATGCATTTGTTATTCAGCCTGTCAACCTTTCTGCAACGGTCAAAGTATTGATTGTCAGTAGAATGCTCACCAATATTGTAATATATAATTTAACTCAATATTGTCAAACTCTAATGTATATGACTTTCACAAATCCACACACACACAGACACACACACACAGACACACACACACACACACACACACACACACACACACACACACACACACACACACACACACACACACACACACACACACACACACACACACACACACACACACACACACACACACACACACACTAATGTAACAGGGAAATAGCTAAGAATACCCTCACCAAGCTCCACGTTGTGGCTTGAGGCTGGACTGATTCATAATGATGTACACTTGAATACACAGAATCCTACAAACAGGACACACGGTACAGCAGTCCACTTGGCTGCGTTGCTATATTGTTGTTATCTCTGTGATATCTGTGTTGTGATATCTCTGTGTTATCTTGATGTTATCGTTGTTATCTTATCTCACCATCTAAATGTTATCCCGACGTCCTCCAGAGTTTGCCGCCTACCAGGCGCTGAAGTTCGAGTCGATCTCGGTGGAGGCGTTCTCCTTCGGCGGGGAGCAGTTTGTGGTGTTTGCTCAGCCTTTCGCCGGGACGTGCAGCTTCCTGGAGTGGGACCACGTGGAGATGAACTTCAGGATCTACGACACCATCGAAGGTCTCTTAGAAAGCACTACAATGTACCACAAGTCGGGCGGCATGTGGCTCAGGAGGTGAAGCGGGTTGGCTAGTAACCAAAAGGTTGCTAGTTCAATCCCCGGCTCCTCCTAGCCGAGTGCTGAGGTGTCCCTGAGCAAGACGCCTCACTCGGACTGCACCTGACGAGTTGGCTTGTCGCCCTGCATGGTTGAATCCAGACGCTATCTCAGCAGCTTAACTAACGTATAATAATCTCTCTCGTCAACCCTTCCTGTCTCTCTCTCCCTACCTCTCTCCTACCACCCCTACCTGTCTCTCTCTCCCTACCTCTCTCTCTCTACGCCCCCCTCTCTCTCCCAGGTACCTCCATCGTGGTCTGCAAGCCCATGGTGATCGATGGCGCCCTCTTTGTCATCGTGGCGCAGCTTTTCGGCGGCTCTCACATCTACAAGCGCGACACGTCAGCCAACCGCTTCATCAAGATCCAGGACATCGACATCCTGAAGATCCGCAAGCCCAACGACGTTGAGGCCTTCAGGGTGGACGGCGAGTTCTTCTTCGTCATCGCCGACAGCTCCAAGGTGGTGGACATGTTTCATATTTCTGTTGTTTTTGAAGTGTTTTTGTCAAGAAGAAACAGGGCACCATTCTTTCAACTGAAAGGGTCAACGCTGGCCATCACCTCGTGGCGTCCACTTATTTGAAAGATCCCCATTCTACCCTCGCCCTACAAGGGGCATTTGTGGGAGGCACAGTGAAGATGTTGGACAGTTTGACAACTGATGAGCGCGTCCATTTCTTATTAAGATCTTTCTGGCTACCAACCATCATGGTTGCTATGCCATGTTTGCTGGAACCATGGTGGCTAGCGACCGATTGTGTCATCATATTTCAATACAATGAGAAAAGTGTCCCACGTTCAAAATTAGGTCAAATAAATAAAGCTAGTATGAAACGGCTGAAAAACAAACGGATTCAAAGTAAATAAAACCCAAGATCTTTGACCTCCTGGCAGGCCGGTTCCACCACGGTCTACAAGTGGAACGGCAACGGCTTCTACTCGCACCAGTCGCTGCACCCGTGGTACCGCGACACGGACGTGGAGTACGTGGAGATCTCCAACAAGGCCCACCTCATCCTGTCCAGCAGCTCCCAGCGGCCCGTGGTGTACCAGTGGAACCGCGGCCTCAAGCGCTTCGACCGCCGCACCGACATCCCCGAGATGGAGGACGTCTTCTCCGTCAAACACTTCCGCATCAAAGGTCAGACTTGGGTTGCATCGGCAAATAAAAAACGACGTGTTACGCACCACCTGCTTTTGGGATGCATACTCCGGTATAGTAAGCCACTTCTGATAAAAGGGCCAAATATATATTATATCAATATGTAATACCCTACATATCATATATTATTAATACAGACTATGTGTGGCCATATTCTGTCCCAAAAGAGAGTTGAGGCGGAAATAAATGGAATAGAAACAAAGATGGATTTCCACATGATATTATGCAGAACTCTATGTTGAGAATAACTTTTAACCCCTTCTAAACCCATATCCATCCTAACCCAGTGCCACAGAATAATCCAGAGTTCCCGCCCACAAAAATCCAGAATAATAATTGTAGTTCCTTTAATTTAATCCAGAGTTAAACTTCCATTATATCTTCCCCCTCAAACACCCTGGCAGAAAAACCGCTGACTCCCAGCATGGCCCAGCCATCTCTCCGGCCCCAGGCCGTGTGTTTCCTAAAGACGAATTCTCTGGGGTCCGTATCCAATGCATTAACCAGTGTTTTTTTTTATCTCCTGGAAGGTGAGGTCTTTATCTGCCTGACAAGATTCATTGGCGACTCCAAGGTGATGCGTTGGGACGGTGCCATGTTCAAAGAGGTCCAGACCTTCCCGTCCCGAGGCTCAATGGTCTTCCAGCCCGTTGCCGTCGGCAACTGGCAGTACGCCATCTTGGGCAGTGATTACTCACTGACGCAGGTCTACCAGTGGGACTCCGTGAGGGGCCAGTTCGTCCACTCGCAGGAGCTGAACATCCAGGCCCCTCGCGCCTTTGCCATCGTCGCCGTTGACAACCGCCACTTCCTGTTGTCATCCAGCTTCAAGGGGAAGACCCAGATTTACCAGCACCTCATGATCGATCTCAGCGACTAATGATCGTTATGATGTTTACCGCTGGGGTAAGTGTGTGTATGAGATGTTTTGTTCTTAGATTGAATGAAATGTCGTTTGAATCTCCCTTTCATGGTGAGCGTTTCAGCAATTCACTTTTTCTAGGCAAATATTGTGCAATTTCTCTTTGGTCTGTATAACTGCTTTCTGATTTGGTGACAGCTTATTTTTAATAAAAATTGCGAACCGACGATCTTGCAGGTAAGGAGAGATTTAAACACATTTTGTAGCCCGTGTTAGCTCCCTATAGAAACATTGAAACCATATCAATGTAGAATATTTTTAGTAACCATGGCAGGTAGGTAGCCGAGTTGTCTTATGATGCACAGACATATAGTGATATAGTCACATTAATCTCTAAACTACAAAACAAGGCAAACCGTAGTATCTGCACATTATGGCAAAATTCTCATACAATGTAATAAGATGATGAAGAAGAGGAGGTTAATACGTGATCTTTGTTTTACTGAATTGAAGTGGATTTTCCAACAAAATACTTCTGTGTCTCTTTTAATCTCATAATCTACATTTTTAAACATTTAGACTTCTAAATTAAGTGATTAAAACCAAATAGAATGTAGCAAGAAATACTTTTTTTTCAAGGCATCTGTATCAAGACCCCAGTTACTGCACAATGCCGTTGTACAGTCTTTATATATTTGGGGTCATGGGTCAAATTTTTTTGGGATTTCATTTTTTGTGATGAAAATGCTGATTGAATCGTTGTTGAGTAATTGTCTTTTTTTCTCATCTACCTTAACACAAAACTTCTGTTTCGCTGTTGATGCAGATACTGCAGTTTGCATGTGTAGGTGCAGTATAGCTATTATAGGCCCGAGTTGTATTCGTTGGCCTAAAAACTGGTGTATCTCATTAAGTCAATTATTGCTCTGTATAGGCTTGCTGAAACAGTATATAGTGCTCACAATAACATCATGAGATACACCTGTGTTCGCCCTACTATTAAACCTCTGTGATGAGGCCTATTCAGTCAAAATATTTGATCATACATATTTTTGATTTTGTGTGATAATGATTATTTAGTTATAATTTGGACCGGGACAGGATCGAATATCCTGTGTGACATATTTACACACATATGTCCAACCTAGTCTCCAAATGTTTCATCACAGTTTAAGGAGAAATACACAACATTCGGCATTCGATTTTGAAACAAATCTCAAATAATTTTGCAGTAAATTTGCATTAAGTAGTGGCATTTGTATGTATTTATTAATGTGTTTGCTCGTTGTCTAAGACCAGACAAGGAGCTTGAATTTAAGATTAGTATTTTCAGCCTGAATGGAGGCTGTAGATGGCACCTTGATCCAGTATCATAATCAATTATTCAAATCCTACACAAATATATACTCAACATGGAGCTTATTCTGTCAATAGGTTCTGGGCAAACATCTTGACCTGTTTCTGAACCGACTTCCAACCTAAAGAAATATTGGCTAAACTGTCAAATTTAGCAGTGGCGGACAAGTATTCCTATCCTAATGTAGTGGACATATACTGTAAATACCCTACCCTAAGAACCTTTGACACAATTAATTCTTGCGTATCAAAAGTGAAAAATACTAATATTGTAACCCCCATGTTTTGGTATGAAGTCACATTCTATTTTTTTATGCAAAGTAAGCCCTGTCTGTCAAGGATCCTATTTTGGTTCATCTATAATCGTGTGTATAAGGGTTTTTATTTTTAACCAAATACAGGCCAATCCCTTGTACGAATATTTTCTTTGACATGCAGTGGATTAAAAGTATTTCCCTAAATCCTTATGAAATTGAATTCCTTAAGCACCTTATGAATATCTCTGGATTGTACTTGGTGTAGGACTTTCCACCAGTGCATTTCAGCACAACTAGAAGAATTCATGCTACAGAAACCCTCAATAACACTGAAAGCTCCAGAGGGAGGCTTGTGTGCTAGAAGCCGCCCTCTTTAGCTCTCTATCTCTCTCTTTCACCCCCTTTCTCCCCCGCAGACAAAGCAATTGTTGTCTTTACACTCGTAAGCCTATCTGTAAAATAACCGCTGTTTGTTGTATCTTTTCACACGTCAAACTCATTCAACCTTGAGAAAACACACACACACACACACACACGCACACATCAACACACTCCTTTTGTTAATAACATGGTCACCCAAGTCCATCTGCCAAATTAATTGTTTACGTTTTTATAATGCTTGTAAAGTAATTTATATGATACTGCTTTTGTATGACAATAGATGGGACTATATTTCAAGTGGTTTGAATTTCATACGTGTAATTTAGATAGAGAACATCTTGAATAACAAAAAACTAGTATGCTAGCTCACTCATAGGCTTCTTTGTGTTAACATGATTTAGCAAAAATGTACTAGAAAATATGATAGCTTTTGGTAGCTCTTTGTTAATATCCTACTTGATGTGTCGTATCATGTTTATAAAATGTCTGAAATAAACAAATGTAAATCTGTTTGGATATCTTGTTGCGGAACATTTTCGTGTACAATGTATGGCTGGATTTATACTTATTTGTCATGCGCTTTTGGTACAACAACATAGGCCCAGTTGTTAATAATAATGTATCATACAGTATTACATACATTATTATTGTCATTGTCAATAATAACAACTTCTACTTTTGATATTGACTACATTCATTCATATACATTTATATTACTCAAATTGTAATGATATAAATATTTTCTATATGTTATATATTGTTGTAAAAATGTGTTTTAGTATTTTTCTTTTCAATTCCACTTCTGTCCTGTAGCCATGCTTTCTGCAGGTTCACCCGAATGTCCCATCTGGGAATCATAATTAAGGCCCTCTTATAGATTATAATGAAAAGAGATACCAAGCAGGACAAAATAGGACATCCTAATACCATATTTGTGAGTGTTATCCTATCCTATGTAGTGGGGTGTCACGCCACTGGGCTGTGTGGGAACCATTGGCTGGGAACCCGAGGACTCATACGGGGTAAACACGGGGGAGTGTACTGGGAAGGGAGGGAGAGGAGGGAAAGTTTTGGTTGTCCCGCAGGAGTCGGGTTGTGTTTTCGTTCTGCCCCCTGTAGGTGCAAAGCAAACAACGCATGCTACTCATTAGCAGCACAAGCCACCAAGGTTACACATTAACCAGAGACGAGTCCTTCCCACGGAAGCCTGAGTCAGTCTCCCCCAAGGCATGCTGCCGTCCAGCCGCTACTCCTCACCATGGACGACCGCACTGAGCGAGGCGATCAGATGATAGGAGAGGACCGGGCGCTACGCGTCGTCCCCCGCCGCGCCGAGGCGGACGTCACGGTGGTCTTCCAGAACGCTGGCCACGACCGCGAAGACGAAGATGAGGATGGTGAATGTGCAGCGGAGAGGATTAATTTGCAAACGAACAGCCATATTCGACCTCATGATGACGATGGAGAGGCTACCTTTGATTATGCTGATGATGAGGAGGAGGCGAAGACGAGAGGAAGGAAGAAGAAAAGAAGACTGTGCCCACCTGTGCTGTGCTTTACGAACCGGCACGGCGAGGACCAGAAGCATCCAGGAGCCAGCTTTGGGAACGGTATGCTGGATTGTCTTTTAATAAATAACATTAATAATAATTAAACAACCGGCGAAATAATCGGGATGTACTTTTGAATTAGTTTGTATCCACCGTGTAACTTTGCGGTGGAAGGAGATTGGAGAGGGACGCGCGGTCAGAGATAACCAACATTACCTACGTCAGGCGCTGCCGTACGTTGCGCAACTGACGTAGGTTATTAACATCGATTTATAATGATAACCCTCAGATTGAAAGCTGTAGATCAGGGCAGGGTTCCAGGGTGGTTATAGTAAACTATGATCTTAACGACGGCTGACGACGTTATTATAGGGACATAACTGGTCAAGGATGGTGTGGTTTGAGGCTGCTTCTACGTTTACAACATCCCTCAGGAGAAAGGATGACTGTGCAGTTTTCCCATTAGACTGCTGGGACAGGGCCTTAGCCCCAGGCAAACTTCACATTAGACTTCAGTAATAGTAATAGTAATATCCATCATAAATTATATTATTATATCTTATAAGGCTCATATCTTAATTTATGATTAGTATTATGACTTCTCTAATTGTATTGTTGAAAAAGATATCTGTACATTACAAACATTCTAATATAGCCTACTTGTTATAGTTGTATTCCCCTAGAAGTAAATTGCTATTAACATGCTATATCATATAAGGTTATAATATGCTAAAAGTGTAATCATTTAGAATCATTTTACTCATATGGCTAGTATACATACTGTCAAAAGTATCACATATTCTGCCGACCAGCATAGTATTATTCATTTGATCATTCCTGATAAATGATCACAATCAACAAAAGGTAAGAAGTATTTTCTGTCTAGCAGTACAGCAAGGTCTGTTTACTTATGCATCTGTAGTTTCTACCATCTTCTAGACAGTCAAAGCATTTGGGAGATGGCAAAATCAGTTTAAGTCAATAAGTTCAAAGTCTTTATTTGCTTTATTTACTGTAACTAAAAATACATTTTGAGGCATGTATTTAGTTAGGCTGTGGCAGGTTTACATTTGAATGTGATACAGTGGTTTAGACTGAGGTAGATTTAATGAGCGCACACCACCCTAGTGTCTAGCCTACCCTGCTCTCCCGGAGTCATGTTGATACACTCACATTGAGTTAAACACACACTGCCTCGGTTTCCATGATAATAAGAGCTCTATGGAGAGGTATAACCTGAGATGTGTACATAAACAATGAATGATTTTGAAGGAACACACACACACACACACACACACACACACACACACACACACACACACACACACACACACACACACACACACACACACACACACACACACACACACACCACACACACACCAGGCCAATTGATTAGATCCTGGTATTTTCTATCTTGTTTCTGTCTCACTCTTTTATACCTTCACACACACAGGTGGTCATTGTAATAAATCTGCGCTCTCGCTCTCCCCCCCCTCCCACCCTCCCTCCCTCCCTCTTCCTTTGTCCCATGACCACATATGTCTGAAGTTACCGTAAATTTCAAATTTTTCCTCTTGCTCCCCCCTCCCTCTGTGCGCTCGTCATTCTTCCAGGGGTGGTGGCGGTGGTGGAGGAGGTGGAGGGGAAGAAGAAGCGATGCCCGGGCCTGGGCTTGTTCTACGGCCTCCTGTCCACCATGTTCTTCTCCATCATCGCCCTGCTGGTGAAGACCATCAAGGACGTCCACTCCATCGAGATCAGCGCCTTCCGTTGCTTCTTCCAGATGCTCTTCGTCATGCCCCTCCTCATTTACCACAAGTGAGCACTGTTCACGGTTACTTACCATGCCGCAAGGCACCCCACGGGGGGTTTTGTACCTGGAGTAGGCGGAAAAGGTGTGTTTCAAGCATGTGAATTAGAATTTCACAATAAGTTCAACAGTGAGTTCAAGCTCTGGTGTTACTTCTTAACCAGAAATAAGTAAAGTAGAGTAGGGAAGCAAGCAGCTGCCATTCTGATTCGAATAGGGGGGTGGGGGGAGCGCAAGATAGCGCCTTGGAATGTGCAAAGTTGACCTGCTGAGGTTGATTCTCAAAGTGAAGGGATTCCATTATCAAACGTGTGGTATAACACATGGTCATTCTGTACAATCTGCAATCATTCTGTACAAAGTTTTTGCCAAAAGGCAAGGGTAATCCTAACAGGGACTCGCATAGCAAGAATAATAAAGAAAAGTGTGCATGTATGAGTACCGGTACTGCAAAATACGTAATGGGTAACTAATTTATCAGTACTCTGTTTGAAGATATGTACTGATGCACACTTGATATTTATACCTTTATTGTAAAGCATCCATCTGTTCATTCTCATATCATCCATCAATCCAACATACCCTCCCTCCATACAATCATCCCTCCATCCATACAGCCCTATCCTCAGCGCTGGGCGAGTTATTCATGTAGTCATCTGTCTTTCCATCCATCCCTCTGCGTTTATCCATCGTCCACACACTTGCCTTCTCTGCTTGTATTTACTGTTTTGTGTTTTTATTATTGTTATCATCATAACTTTTGTTAAGCACATTGAGTTGCACTTGTATATGAAATGGGCTGTATCAATAAACTTACCTTACCTTACACACCTTCCATCCATTCACTCTCAGATCAGACCATCATTTGTTTATCTCTTCATCCACCCATCCTTGCATTCATCCATTCATCAATCTGTCCATCATTCCATCCATCCAAAGGTCCTTCCATCGATGTATTAAGCCATCTGTCCGTCCATCCGTCCCTCTTTGTATCCATCCATCTCCCATCTGTCCGCCAGAACCGGGTTCTTGGGTCCCCGGGACAAGCGCATCTTCCTGGTCCTCCGGGGCTTCCTGGGCTCCAACGCCATGATCCTGCTCTTCTACGCCGTGCAGCAGATGCCCCTCGCCGACGCCACCGTCATCATGTTCAGGTAGGAGCATCTAACCCTAACCCTGAACCACCTGACCACCTGACCCTGACCCCTGACCCTGAACCACCTGACCCTGACCCTGAACCACCTGACCCTGACCCCCTGACCCTGAACCACCTGACCCTGACCCTGAACCACCTGACCCTGACCCTGAACCATCTGACCCTGACCCCCTGACCCTGAATCACCTAACCCTGACCCCCTGACCCTGAACCACCTGACCCTGCCTACCTAACCCTGAACCAGCTCTCCACCATAGAGTTGTCAACGATGTGTGCGCTCTTTGAGGATATCTGTTATGGTCTCCCTCGTCCTCCGCGTTTGACTCACAACCAGCCGATGGATTAGCCTGACAGCACAAGACCAATTCGCAAATGTGTACAAGGCTGGAACCTCTGGACGCAATGGGAAAGACCAAAACTAACCAGAGGAACAAATGGTGTGACGCATCAGCAGCAGCCATCTTTGTTTGATGAGAATGGTCTCAATGGCACTCCCGTAGGGCGCTTAACCATCTCTAAACCTTTACTTCACTCAACCCTCTCTAGCCTATTACCTAAATGTAACTCTCCCTAACCTAAAGCGTAACCTTTTAGAACCGTAAACCTCAACATAACCACACAACACAACCAGAACCTCTTTAATACTGATAGGTCCCCACATGGATATGTCCTTCCTGGGTTTGTTCAGTCCCTCCCTTGTTTTTTTGTCGTTGGTACTCCTTCCTGGAGGATTGTCGTGGTGGAATTTCCTGGTTTGAGAAAGAATCCTTTGTCTGTGTCACACCACGCAGAGCGGTAACAAAGAAGACCTTTAGTCAGGAATGAGGAAGACAAGCTAGTTTTCATCGCCCCCTGATGAACATGTGCAATATGGCCCCCATTTTAACTTTTCTCTCTTCTCTCTCTTCTTTCTTCTTTCCTCACCCGACTCCAACCTCCACCTTCACGCCTACTCGTACCACAACCCTTACCCTTCCCTTCGCCCCTTCGACCCCCCCCTCACCACCACCACCCCACCATACCCCTCCCCACCACATCCCCCCCCCCCCCCCCACCTGTCCCCAGTAACCCAGTGTTCACGGCCCTGCTGGCGTGGATCTTCCTGAAGGAGAAGTGCACCTTGTGGGACTGCTTCTTCACCGTCTTCACCCTGACGGGGGTCATCCTCATCGCCCGGCCGCCCTTCCTCTTCGGGGAGCGCCCCCCGGGCATCGAGGGGAACTACACCAACCACATCAAGGGCACCATCGCGGCCTTCGCTGGTGAGATGGAGTTGGAAAACCCATGGCGCTGTGCATCAGTGGGTTGATAATCATGAGGAACTTTACACAATGTCAATGAACATCACAATACTAGTCTAACAGTCCACGGTCCTTACATTGAAGTATCTGGAGATTGGCCAGTATAGTTTAAGCAAGTTAAACTTTATAGTTTCAAACTTCATATTGGGATGATTCTTAAAGGGACTGTGAACCCAAAGTCATTTTATGTGGGTTTTAAACTTGGCAATATGGCTTTTTTACGATGTCCAATACAGTAATATACCGTATTGTCACCGACACTTAAACAAGACCGGTCATTTGCCAGTGCACACGACACGTTCTACTCTGCACCACACTCAAGTTGTGCGCTTTTGGACACGTCAACGGGCCTCTTCTGAGGGAACTCGGATGTACTCGACGAAGTGAGACCGGCGGGGAGGCGTGTGTGTGTGGGTGTGTGGGGCTCCATCTGGGCAGAGATAGATGTAATACTACGATACATCGTGATACGATGTGTGTGTGTGTAGCTCATTTCATGTACAACATCACTCATTATCATGCGTCTTATTGTTATCATAATTCCTTCCTAGAAGTACAAAATCTTTTTTTTATTCTCAATGTTCAAGTGCCTCACGTAAATGGCATATCTTCTCAACATAATCTATTCCTGATAACCACCAGGTCGCGATAGTGACCGGTAAGGCGTTACGGACCGATTCTAGCTTTGAAACCCCGTTTTACAACGTTGCCCCAAGTCGCAGATTTTATCCCATCCAAAAAAGTAACCTGAAAGCCAGCGACCACCACCCACGGACGTGGCGCGCGCCGTTCGTTGGGGTTTTGTTTGTATATCCAGTTGACCAGTGGTCCGTCCTCAGGGGCCATCGGTGCGGCGTGCACCATGGTGGTGCTGCGCAAGATGGGCAAGAGCGTCCATTACTACCTCTCGGTGTGGTACTACGCCGTCATCGGCCTGGCCGAGTGCCTCATCGTGCTCGCCGTGCTGGGCCAGTGGGCGCTGCCGCCGTGCGGCCGCGACCGCTGGGTCCTCATGCTGATTGCCGTGCTGGGTATCGCCGGCCAGACCTTCCTCACCAAGGCCCTGCAGATCGAGAAGGCGGGCCCCGTGGCCCTCATGCGCACGCTGGACGTGCTGCTGGCCTTCGTCTTCCAGTTCGTCTTCTTCGGCCGGGCGCCCTCCTGGTGGAGCCTGGGCGGAGCGCTGTGTGTGGTTCTCAGCACGGTGGGCGTGGTGCTGAGGAAGTGGTACAGGAACACTCACAAGTGATGCGGCGGCCCCGCGGCTAAAGGAACCAAGCGGTACCTGGCTGGGAGGGAGCGGAGTTGGAACGAGCGCGACCGACGAGACGTCGCTCACACGAGCATGGAGTGAGGCCGGAAGCAATAGCACAGAAGACCCTTTTTAAAACTAAGTATTCAGGTAGTGTCTTTACATTTACGAACGATATCGATAGTTTACTTTTACGCTGTTCTTATTTTTAAAGTGCCTTGATCGCTGAACTGTACTATCCCTGGTCCCAAATCGTTGAGAATCTCTTTTTGTCTTCAATTTAAAAAGAATCTAGTGAAAGACTGCAAATATAAAGTATTTATATTTATTATCTTTTTTCTTAGTAGATGATTAACCTATGGTTTAAGGTGTATTCTTTTTTTGCAATTGTATTCATGAAATGTTGTCTCCGTTTGGGGAACGATAGTACGTTTTTGTTGCTTAAAACCGTGATGACCAAAAACGGGTGCTATCACCTGATAGTAAGGAGAGGTTCAAAACAGGTCAATATTGAAAGCGTTAGTTTTAATGTGCCAGTTAGTTGCTCGCTAACTTACTGTTCTAACATTGTGAAATACAACTGGATATACGACTGAATGCCATTTTTCTTGGAAACCAGCCCCTCCCATTGAACTCTTAAAAGTACGTCCAACTGTAATAAAAAAGTCACCTCGTGCCAGATAGCGATTAGACCATATGTCCTTTGTCAGGGAGCCAAGATAAGTGAAACCAAAGTTTTAGTAGTATTACTAATTAACTAACCTAATAACTAAAGGGCTGGCAGGCGTGAGTGTGATTAGGCATTACAAGCTATTTTAATATCGGCCTTTCCCTGTGCCCTAGTGACATCACTAGTGGGCGTGTCCACCTAGCTGTGTGCTGGATAGATCAGCCCACCTGCCTACCAAGTGGACTGTAGCAAATGTTGCTTATCCATCCGTCAACGGCTTGTAATGGCTAATCACATTCACACCTGGTGGCATGATATCACCCCCTTTAACCAGTTTTTTTTATATATATATATATAAAGCAGTTGCATACATAAGCCTTGAAACCTTATTTATTTTGTTGTTCCGAGTTGAAAATGTTCTTGAATATTACACGAAGCTAACGCTACATTCGCACTCTGTGTGCTTTGCTCTGTTAAAACCATATGATTCTGTCCTTTTTTATGTAGCGCTACAAATTTGAACCCAAATTCTCTAATCAAACATACAGCAGCTTTAAATAAGTGTCTATGTTAAATGAAAGAAAATTTGATTTGATTTGATCTGAACGATTTTTTTGTGTTTTCATTTTCAAAAGGTATATCCTTCCAGTATTTTCAGAAAACTTCATAGTTGTGCTAAGAAGCACTAGTTATATTCGTAGAATCTAAGACAGAATTTGGAAACTCAAATTATTCATTAGAATTCATCTAAATTGATAAGCATTTAGAAGGTTTTATGTCAAAATGAATGCCGCACCATAATCAGTTGAGTTATGGTTTAGTTACTTGAAAATAACACTAAAGTGGCGCAGTGGTGGAAGTACAACAGTAGAAGGAAAACATTTTTGCAACATCTGGATATATATATATATATATATATATATATATATATATATATATATATATATATATATATATATATATATATATATATATATATATGCATATGCATATGCATATATATGCATATGCATATATATGCATATGCATATGCATTATATATGCAATATGCATATATATATATGCATATGCATATGCATATGCATATATATGCATATGCATTATATATGCATATATATATATATATATATATATATATATATATATATATATATATATATATATATATATATATATATATATATATATGCATGCATACATACATTCACACTGGAACAATAAGCTCAGCTTCATCAAGGATTTGATCTATAGTAAGATAATAATAATAATTTTTATGTGGAGTCGTGACATCACCGATAAACACATTGAATTAACAGACAACCCTTATTTTTTCTTTAATATTACCTCAAAGCAATGACATTTTTCTCAAAGTATTTATTTGACCTTATTCACAAAACATGTGAGTCCTATTTGTATGTAGCTTTAATGTAAGTGCTGTATAATAGTTCAACATTTATCGTATTGAAATGTATTTTCTGTGAATCTTCAAAAAAACGATTTCTATTTCTGTGGTCCAGTGTTTTAATGCATTAATATTTCAGCCTATTTTTTCATTGATAAAGAAAGTTTACTAATAAGCTAAAGAGCTCATTTTAAAGAGTAACCAAACACAAAAATAACAACCAGCGCGACAGTACCATCTCTGGTCACACAGGGTATTGCCGTTGTTGTTTTTGATTGGCTCAAATCTATGCCATCCTCATATTATTTGTGCTATTGAGTCACAAGGGTAAGGAAAAATCCTGATTTTCCAAGGTGACTAATTCATTACATATCTTATAATCGCCAGAGGCTCCTTGATTATTTATGGGTGAATTTAGATTATATTATTGTTAATGGTGCTTAAACTTTTTGAGAAATTTAATATTTTATTTATAAGGTAATGGTAAATAAATACCTTGCTATCAAATGCTTCTCCCCACTTCACATCTCTATCGGGTTGACAATGGTTCTCCAAGTGGTTCCTAATGGTCTGAAGGTCTGTAGCTCCAACTTGAACTTGAACTTTGACCTGTCAAATGTAATAATGTGTTGGTTTTGGCTCTTGGAGTGAGTTTTTGTTGAAATAATAACTCACTGTGATAGTTTTTCTATTTTCTTTTGAATGTCATTCAGGAATCAAACTTGAACTCACAAAAGTTTGTAGATCTGCTTTTTCACACACATTCCAAGTCATCAGGAATCCGCCATTGAATTCTTGGTCAAAAAGTACAACCTCCTTGGAATGTGCTCTTGGAACTTTGGAATAAAATTCCAAAATCGAACTGAAAACCCCTTTAATGCTCAATTTAAAGCACCTTCTTCAAAGAGTTATGTTTTCACAACTTGAAGTTCAAATGTGGCTTAAAAGACGCCTACCTGTGCACTATGCAAGTAACTTACAATGTGTTTCTGAATATTTTGGTTGTATTCATTTCCACACTTGGCTTATATAATCATTATACAGCTATTAATTCATCTCTTTTTAGCTGTATTGTTGATTAATAGCTTTTATTGACTGACACTATATTTGACGGATGTATATTTATTCTACAGTAGCTGCTCAAAAGTACCTTATTCATGGGAGCATTGTTGTGACTTTATGTCCAGCTTATCCGTTCCTTTCACAGAATTCACTGTTGGAATTATAGTTAAAGTTTCTCAACATTTTTGAAGATCTTGTATGGCATTGGTTTTACTAGAAAAATGACAAATAATTACAAAATAAATTGCCCCATCTTGTATTGATATACATTTGGATTTAAGGTAATTACGTCCTAAGCTTGTTCAACTACCAACAAGCCTTACAAATCAATATTTAATCTGTTTTTTAATATTTTTATATCCATCCTTTAAGAATTTATTTTAGTGTGTCTATATTGTCTTAGATTTTAAATATATTCTGAGATGTATATATTTCTACATGGTGATAAGGATTTTATTTAGACATTTTCTGTGATTTATGAATAAAATACACGTAATTTTGTACCTGTATGGTTCTGTGGCCTTAACTATATATCTCAATTAGACATTGTTACATTTCTACACGACACTAATAAATGGAGATAGCGTTGCCTGACTTCAATCCGGGTCTCCAGATCTGATAACCGACACCTTTCCTGTACTCCATCTAGATGGCGGCTAGGTTCTGCTCTGAGGTTATAGTTGACAAGTAACAATTAAACAAGATATTGTTAAGTTTCCTTCATGACCTATAGGAATAAAAGGTTCCCATGGGGACCGCCCCCATCTTTTGATTTGACGCTACTGTCAACTCAGATAAACACTTACCAACACATTCCATAATGTCCTTGGAGGAAGATGGGGCTGGCCCTTCTCTTTGCCCCCAATAACTATCACTGTTGAGGAGGTACACTAGCTTAGGAGGCTTCATAAATATAAGGCCCCTGGCCATGACGGGATCCTTCCACGCGTTCTTAAAGTATGTGCTGATCAGCTGTGTGGGGTGCTACATCATATGTATTCCTTGTCTCTGTCGGGGTCAGAAGTTCCAGGGATCTGGAAAACATATTGTATTGTACCTTTGCCTAAAACAACTAATGCTAAGGCACGTGAAGAGCTCAGACCTATTGCGTTGGTCTCCCATGTGATGAAATGTCGATATAGGACTGTGCTGGGGCATCTTAGAGTCTTTCAGGAACCAAGTCAACTTGCTTAAAGGGGGGCGTAAGGAACAGATGATGCACTCCTTTACTTGTTGCATAGGGTGCACAGGTATCTAGAGCTGACTGCTGCACCTGTGAGAATAATGTCTTTTAACACTCTACAGCAGCATGTTCAGTGTCCATGTGGTGCATACCTATTCATTCGTCCTGTTGATGTATGTTGCTGTGTGTAGTGGCTTGGTAGCAGAATTATTTCCCCCTTGGGGTTTGTTAGAGTGCAATAAATCAATAAATCAAACATCTGACAAAAACTGTCCGGGTAACTCAAATCCTAATTGTTATTTTTTTTGAGAAATAAACAAAATGCTTTCAAAATCTGGACCATCATCAGAAATCTATCCAACTTTGGTGACCTGTCCCTTATTAGAAGAGCATGGATATTAACTCTGATTGTGCTTGCATTGTGTGACTGCCCCTAAATTGTATTTCCTTTTCCACTAGATGGCGGTAGAAGTAAGGACGTTTCTGGACCGAATCTTTCCTCCAGCGCTCACCAATTACCGGTACAAGACACATCCATGATGTGACGGGAGTCTGGTCACTAGAGTCACGGCATGTCTACACAGTCAGGCGTCTATATTAAGATTTGTCAGGCTCAGGCTTTATTGTGCAGACGTTACATATAAACCTACACAGGCCGCCCTGAATCATAACATCAGGGATGTTTATTGCATTAGCTAAATTAACTTTTAATCTTTAATTGTTTAACTACACTTTTAATTAACGCCGATTATAGACAATTCGGTTAGAGGAAAGGCGATGGCACAAAAGTTGTGGTGCGAGTTATTTGAGACGTTCCCTTAGGCCAGGGAATTCACTTATTCAGCGCAGAGGCAGCACGTACCCTCTTACTCACGCCATGCTCTTGCATGATCCACCCTAGTGGTAAAGAAAAGAAAAGGAAGAAAAAAAGACAGGAGGTCTGCTCTGAACCACAGGGAAGAGAAAAAAACCTTTATGGAGCTGCGTGGATTGCATGGTTGCATGTTGAGCAAGCGTCTAGAGAAACGGGATATTCAGCTGTAGGACCTCGAGAGGAGCGACCCTGCAGAGCTCAGGAGGTCCCGCCACAGGATGGACGCTCTCATAACACGATGGACAACGTGGGCAAGCCTTTTGATTTGGATTGGAATAACAGGCGTCTGTGGTAAGTAAGGTTTAAAAAAAAAAAAAATGCATTTTGTTTTACTTTTATAGGCCTTATAGTGTTTCATGATGAGTGATGAACATGCATTGGACGGGATGTAATCTTTTCACATCACGTTGACCGTTGACCACATGTTTTATAATGATAATTAATGCTAATCTCACTGGTCAGCTGTTTTGACTTGTTGATGCTGATGTTGCTGCTATTTTTATTTAAAAAAAAACCTATTAAAACAACGATAGGACTATTTCTAGCAATGTAAAAAAATACATACAGAAACATTTTCTATTTAGGTCCAACTTTTAATAGAAGTAGCCTATGTTCTGCTGAACAAACATGTGGTCTTTTCGATCTATAATGCCTATTTCTATGATGAATATAGTATATATTTTTCCAATTGTTGCTTCAAATTAAAGAGTCATCCATAGCTACAACGATCAGCCTTGGTTTGGTTGCAGGCTCCAACGTGTGCACGTCCAGAGGGGCAAGCACGTGTAAGCAGTGCCTGGCCGTGCATCCCAGCTGTGCCTGGTGCTTCGCAGAGGTGCGTGTACAGCAAGTCCGCCGCCAGCACTTCAAAGAAAGGTTTTTGAAAATCCCAGTTAGGTACTGGCGCAGAGTGGCACTATCAGTCCGGGGGAGAGATTTGTACACAGATTGGAATTTCCTTTCAAGTAAATGATTGGCCAACCGTTCACATTCACATCTCATCTCTAATCCACGTCCCTGTGAACTTGTTGCTGAGCTCTGCTGTCCATACACATGAATGAATTATTGATGTTATCTAATCCAACATTTCCATTTGGCAAGATTTAGAAAGAAAGTAGAAGGCATAAAATGATTCAGTCGGCTAAAATATCGAGGGGCTTCAGTAAATAGTCAGCTCTCTTCCTCACTTCCTTATCAGTATAAGGGTTGCATTTCGCTCACCTGGTGATTGACAGGCAGGATAAATCACAGATCAGGAAGAGGTGCCCTGTCAGAAATGAGCCGGGAATGGTCCAAAAACAAAGTTGTCTCACTGATATTTGACAGATGGCTTTAACATTTCTAAGAAACTACACTAAAAAATACAGCATCTTAAAATAAGACTAAAGACAACGGGTGCCAACTCTAAAACCAGTCGGTCACTATAGAACGCTTGATCAACCCGTTGTTCATGTTCTTTCCACTCACAGGACTTTGGGCAGGGCACCGCTGGCTCTTCGCGGTGCGACCTGAAGGCTAAACTCATCGCTGCGGGCTGTGCTCCCACAGGCCTGGAGTCCCCCTCCAGCACACTGCAGGTGGTGGAGAACCGGCCCCTGACCCGCAAGGCAGCGGGGGCCACCAAGGACGTCACGCAGATCCAGCCTCAGAAGCTCCACATCACCCTCAGACCAGGTGGGCTCTCCCTGTGTGAGGGCGTGGTCCAGCCGCCGGTCTGAGAACATGCTATTGAGATCTATGCATGACATGCCGTTTATAGAGTCACTAACACTCATTGCAGTTGTCCATGTTTCACCGGAGATGGTGCTTTAACTATAGACTTACTATTGTATATTTTAGATAATATATAGTTGCATAATGCAATTCCAGAATCTGAATTCGTTTCCTGTATCCAGAGTACTCAGACCTCCCTGTTTCTCCATCTCCCAGACGACGCCAAGCGTTTCCGGGTGAAGGTTCGCCAGGTGGAGGACTACCCGGTGGATCTCTACTACCTCATGGACCTCTCGTTCTCCATGAACGACGACCTGTTCCACCTGCGCTCACTGGGCAAGCAGCTGGCAGTGGCCATGAACCGCACCACCAGCAACCTGCGCATGGGCTTCGGGGCCTTCGTGGACAAGCCGCTCTCACCTTACATGTACATCTCCCCCGAGGCGGCCGTCAAGAACCCCTGTGTCATGTGAGTGTCGATGAGAACCAGAGGGGCCTCCAGGGCCAACACCAAAGCATGTTCTTCTTCTACCATAGAGATTTCTTCTACCATAGAGCGTTCTTCTTCCATAGAGCGTTCTTCTACCATAGATCCTTCTTCGTCCATAGCGTTCTTCTTCCAAAGTGCTCGTCTTCTATAGTGTTTGTCTTCCATCGAGCGTTCACCTAGAGCATTCGTCTCCCAATGGATATTCATATTCCAGAGAGCATTGCGTCTTCCATAGTGTTCATCTTCAATAGTGTTTGTCTCCCATTTTGTTCATCTACCATAGTGTTTGTCTTCCATAGTGTTCGTCTCCCATTTTGTTCATCTACCATAAGAGCTTGTATAGTGGTGGGGTGATGGTCCCTTGACTTGTTCTGGGATTGAGGTTTTCAATGCCAATGTAACGGATTGACTTTACTCCCAATGCCTTAAGAATGCTGTAACTGGGGACCTGAACATGGTTAAGTCAATAGTCATTTGGCTCGGCAGTTAAACCTCCGACTCCAATCCCTGAGTCGCAGATTTGAATAGTAAATGGGGAGAACCATTTACTTTTTAGTTATTTAGCCGTCAAAAAGACATTTACTATTCACTCATTAAGCAGTCAGAATACAATGTAGTAGTTAGTAATTTAGTAGACGCTTTTATCCAAAACAACTTACTGTATTTCATTGTATTAAGGCGCTTGAAGAGGGCGAGGGCATCTCGCTCATGTTGAACAACTCCTAGACATCATTAAACAATTAGATGTCCTCTCACACAGTCCATTCCTGGAGCACCAGCGACATGACCGCCAGCGTGGGATGAGGTCATGTCTTCACACCTCACCTTTAAGATCCACAGCTCTCGTTAAATGTGTACAAATGCTGGCGCTAGTGCTTGGTCAGCCCCTCTGACTGGGTGAGAAGTTAAAGAATGTTCCCCCAGAGCCACCCTGCATTCAACCCCACCCCTGAAGCTTGGGTTCGGGTTGTTCTGGAGCCTTCTGACACCATCTACACCCCCACCACACCCCCTCGCTCAGTCTTGTGTCAGGGTTGACAAAACTCAATTTTATTCTTTTATTCTATCCTTAATCACGGGTACAGTCTCAAAGGGCTCAACAGCTCATATATTTATGACCCTGACCCTAGCCCCCAAAAGGGCAATAAAAAACGGCATTAATTAGCAAGGAAGAAATCTTCAGAAGGAACGAAGAGTGGGGAATCCCTCCTTCCAGGGATGATCAGGAGGGCAATGGTTGCCATAATTGACATAAATACATACATATATACAGGCAAAACATTTTAAATCAGTGATGGGGTGCTGGCCCATCACGGTCACCGATTGCCCTTCCTAGTTGATAAGGGGTGGAGCCTATGGTAGATCCTGTGTCCCTTCATCGTGACGTTGAATGCAGAGGTAATCGCACTTTGACGTCACCGAAAGAACGCAGCTTGAGTTCGGAGCAGAGAAGACACTTTCACTCATTGGTTGATGGACACCTGTTTTCCCACAATGACGACGATAATGTCTATTTGATTAATAGCGGAAATTTTTTTCGAGCGCTCAAGTTCTGGCATAAATCCGCTCCCTCGCACCTCCAAGGGGCCAGCTCAGGAGGCCAGCTCAGTGGGCAACTGGTATTGAGTCCGCCTAAGACTTCAGAATAACACTGGATCATTAGGTAGGGGGGAACCCCCAATTGCCAAGGGGTCTTTCGCACTCTGATCATCATCAATAAATATGATTCATTGTGTCTTGATAAGGGCAATGAGGTCTCCAAACAGAAATTTAATTTCTGCATTTTAGAGTTTTTCAAAACCAAGAATGTGGATTTGTATTTAAATGTCTTCATGTATTTCAGAGAAACTGTTCTGAGATAGGTTTTTTTACTGTTAATCAGAACTTCTGCTTTTCTTTTTTGGGCCGTATGATGAGAAGAGCTTAGAAAGAATTGAGAAAATACAAGTTTTAAGTTGATCATTCAGACCCATCTTTAGCCTTAGGGTCTTTCACCCTTAGAATCGACATGTTTGAGTGCTAAACAAATATGGTACAACAGAGAAAGAATATCACTGTGGAACATCCACAGAAAACAAACAATTAACACAGAAACATTAGAAGAATATATATATTCTCTTCCATTGGATGTCATTAAGATACAGATGTGTAAACTGTCAGGCAATGAAATGTTGTTTCTAAGTTGTTTGAGAACATAGACAGGGGGAATCTTCAGTGTTCGCGGCTAATGTTGGTTGTGAAGCTGTGGTTTCGGCTCTCAAGTCTTACGCATTCAGCGTGAGACACACGCAATTCAACCCATGCACAATGCTCACACGCCACACTTTGTATTTCTCACGCAGAGAAATGACCAGAATAGCGCCCACCAATTTGCGCCGCTATTTAACAGTGGAACAGGTAGGAATCAAATGGGTTCCCCATACGTAGGGTAACCAGACGTCCTCTTTTGCCCGGACACGCCCTCTTTTTGAGACACTTCAAAATCGTCCTGGATTTTATTGCAAAGCCACATACATGTTCACATTGAATTTGCGTTGCGTTTTTCTGGGTTGTTCAAAATAGTTCAGTTCTGTTCGCTTTGCATTGGTGGAAGTGAGTAGGGGAGGTTAAGTAGAGCCACCAGATTGGACGGTTTGACTTTAGAGTTGCCGTCATGTTTTGTATTTTTTTTTTTACAATTATTGTTTTATAGGGACAAACATTAACAAATTTCTCGTACAGGGGATTGATGAAGTTCTATCTATTGAACAGAAAGAAACACTTGGTCATACTTTGCACACTTTAACACAGCATTGGCCTACTGAATGCCACCGAGATATTTTAAGCATTGGACTGAATGCCACATAAATACAAATTTGTGTTCTTGCACGTTTGCAACGTTTACAATTTCAGGGAAAAAGTATATGCCTAGCCTTGGTGTTGCCTAGGCCAATAGCCTTTCTTTATATAAGTGTGAATATAAGTGTTAAGGGCCATTAATGCTTACTCTCATACATTAGTCACCATGCCTCTGGACACATTTGTATGCAGTCACATGGTAATATACATAAAATCTCACTCTGAATTCAAAACTTGAGAGCCCTGAGTTAACATCAAGAAGTCTCTCTGTTTTAGTTTCCATACCTGTCTCGTAATTCAACCTATATCAGGAAGACATATTTAAAGGACTACATCATCGTTCTGAAATAGGATAATAAGATAAGATAAGATAAGATAGTCCTTTATTAATCCCCCTTGGGAGAAATTCACAGGTGACCAGCAGTACAGTGGGGAAGAGAAGTGCGAAAAAAAACCCCAGTATATATACAATAAATGTACTAATTTAAAATAAAATTATTGTGCAAAACTATTAAAATAAACATAATATATACTGTACATGTAACTGTCCGTTTGTAGGTGACCTGTGTCAAGTAAATAAATAAATATGATGAAATATGATAATATAAATATAAGTTGTCCAAAAGTGCAGGGTCCCTGAAGTGAATGGAAAAAATGAATTAAATAAAAAACAAATAACAAGGTTAACAACAAAGTCAATTTGTGGATTTTAACTCATCAATCAACAGACTAATCATTGGACGATGTGCTTAGCTGAATGATGCAACAAAACATGTCGCACTGGACCAATCAGTGAGCGGCGTGTGTTTGATTGACAGTATCAACACCACCTGCCTGCCCCAGTTTGGCTACAAGCACGTGCTGTCACTGACGGGGGAGGTGGAGCGCTTCACAGAGGAGGTCAGGAAGCAGATGGTGTCCAGGAACCGGGACTCACCTGAGGGGGGCTTCGACGCCATCATCCAGGTCGCCGCCTGCAAGGTGAGGGGACCGTGTCCACGTACACACACATGAATAACACACACACGCACGCACGCACGCACGCACGCACGCACGCACGCACGCATGCACACACAGGGGATGTTAATGGATGTTAACCGCCATTAACATCCAAGTAGAGACTGGAATTGTATCTTTTTAAACACATGACATAAATGCTCATTGCTCATTGATTTCCCAAATCAGTTCAGTTCAACTCCATTATCAGGACAGAGATATAATGTATGTGGTGCTATAGCATTTGGAACGTTGCAATATAACTAAAATAAAAATAAAAATTCTCCCATTCACACCTCTTTGCACGTCTACGACGAGTGTTGCTACATTTCTAACGGAGGTGTGTGTGTGTGTGTGTGTGTGTGTGTGTGTGTGTGTGTGTGTTTGCTGTGTGCTGCGTGTGTGGTGTGTGTGTGTGTGTGTGTGTGTGTGTGTGTGTGTGTGTGTGTGTGTGTGTGTGTGTGTGTGTGTGTGCGTGCGTGCGTGCGTGCTTGCGTGTGTGCGTGCCTGTGTGTGTGTATGTGTGTGTGTGTGTGTGTGTGTGTGTGTGGCGTGTGTGCGTGTGTGCGTGCGTTGCGTGGTGCGTGCGTGCGTGCGTGCGTGCGTGCGTGCGTGCGTGCGTGCGTGCGTGTGTGCGTGTGTGTGTGTGTTATGAACCAGGAACGGATCGGCTGGCGGACCGGAGCGTCTCACCTGCTGATCTTTGCGTCCGACGCCAAGGCCCACATGGCTCTGGACGGCCGCGTGGCGGGGATCGTCCGCCCCAACGACGGGCAGTGTCACCTCAACGCCCGTAACATGTACAGCATGTCCACCGTCATGGTCAGTGTGTGTGTACCGCATCTTCATTTGTGTTTTTGTGTTCATTTGTGTATGAATGTATTTGTATCAAAGTGTGTGTGTGTGTGTGTGTGTGTGTGTGTGTGTGTGTGTGTGTGTGTGTGTGTGTGTGTGTGTGTGTGTGTGTGTGTGTGTGTGTGTGTGTGTGTGTGTGCTGTGTGTGAGTGTGTGTGTATGTGTGTGTGTACGTGGGTGTGTTTTCATGTGGGTGGGTTTTCATGTGGGTGTGTGTGCACGTGGGTGTGTTGTCACGTGGGTGTGTTTGTATCTCAGGACTACCCCTCTCTGGCTCTGATCAATGAGAAGATGTCGGAGAACAACATCAACCTGGTATTTGCTGTCACCCAGTCGGTGGTCTCTCTCTACCAGGTGAGGCGCTGAAACACTTCAGCACAAACTGGTCTCACATCCAGTTCATTCATCATCCTTAACCTAGTCTTGTGCCGGGCTTATAAAGCACAGCACATATGCATGAGACATGGCAGATGTTAAAGAATATCACAAAGCAGGACACTCATACATTTAGTCAATTAATGAATGAAAGATGAATCCACCATGATGTTAGATTCAATTCAATTATTCTCATTATGCAGTAAATTTAATGAAATGCAGTTTGCATTGCAAATCGCTGCCCCACATATATCAATGGTAAAATTGAGACACAATTCCCAATATATATAGTAGTATAAAAATATGTGAATAAAACCTTCAATCAGTAAAGTGTCAAAGGATCCACGAGAGGTTGGCCAAGTCAAGCTTGGTTTAAGCTACAGGGCTATTTTAACAATTATCCCCCAAAGCCCCCAAGCCCGAATGACTCAATAGCCCATGAGGGCGAGAGGGATAATTGTTTTAGTAAAATTCAACTCTAGTAGGGCAGTAAAAACATGAAAACATATCCAGAAAATAATTGAATATCGATTTATCTAATAATGAGCTTATAAAATCGTCAGAAACTTCATCAAAACGCGAAGCAGCCGCCATTGTTTTTGTTTACAAAGCCGGCGTTTTCGCTACTAGTAGCTCAGCCAATCAAAACGCAGCATTAGTGATAGCCCACTAGTTGAACTTTTATAACTGCTTAGCTACAAATGTTCTATGGCTTAGTCGATTTGTTGCGAGGCGTCTTCATTCAGCTCCTGTCTGGGCCTGTTTCTCTGTATGCTACAAAACATGGTTTCTGTAAAAGGAGAATGTGTGATCACATTACCGGGAGGAACGGGCTGAATGGGTCTGGGATTTAAAAAAAAAAAAAATGGAACCTGGAAAGTGTTTGAGAAAAGTCAAATAATTCAGTTGGAAAGAACAGTGGAAACCTTGTGGTTTTTGAAACATTGAATTATTCACCAGAACACAGATGAGTACCCTGTTATTACCCAGAAGCCACAGCCAGCAGCCAGCCCCCCTGAACCTGGCATGTCCCCCGCATTCAACAGCTAGGCTCGGATGTTTTGCAAATAATGACGGTTAAATGACAGCTAATGTTGATTATATAATATTGTTATTCTTATTTATTCATGAGTTACTGATCAGGTAATGTAATCTCTCAAACACAATGTAAAGAAAGAGTCCTTCATTAACCTCCTTACCTCAACCAGATTTTAGAAAGCTTAAACTTAAACAAGAAAGTTAAGAAATACTCCCTGGGTTGCTCTTTCACAGGCTACTAATAACAGTTATATAACTGGTCTGATCTAATACATAATTATATTGATACATAATAATGCATAATTCTGCGGTGGCCTGTCTATATAAAGTGTGTTTGTGTCATCAGAACTACAGTGAGCTGATTCCTGGCACTACGGTGGGCATGCTGTCCAAGGACTCAGGCAATGTGATCCAGCTCATCCTGAAGGCGTACGCAGTGAGTAGCACACACGCAGGCATGTACACCCACTCGCTCTCACAGACTCACATAAATATACTGATGCACGTGCATATACATCATGCATATACATGCACATGCTATGCACACACACACAGACACACGCATACTCACACAAACACTTTGATACAAATATATTCATGCACACACAAAGTCAATTAAATTAGATTTCGCATCCCAGTTACAGTGTGAAAGGGCTTTACAGGCCATATAGTGATGACTCCCCCGAAAAGACCCAACCCCCCAAATTGACCTACATGGCAGCATTACAAGCAAACATAAAAAAAATAAAAAAAAAAATGTCTGGTGAGCGGTCTGGGAGCCATCAGGCGTCGAGTCACGATCACAGCAACACCCTAAAACAGAGACAGCATGATGGTTAGATGGGGCAGGGTGAACAACGAACAGGGAGGACACCTCTAATCTAGGACCTATCTGCAGCAGGGCTAGGCTAGTGCTGGCTAACCGGTAGAGTTAGTTGTAATGAGGGCTAAGGGACACTCCTAGAGCCAAATGAGAGAGTAAAGGGGAAGGTTTTAAGTTTAGATTGGACATTTTCAGCAGAGTCAGCACCTCTGATTAAAGGTGGCAGTTCCACAGATAGGGCATCCGATAAAAGAACGCTTTCTTCTGATTTTGTCATCTTTTTGTGGTCTTTTGTAAGCGCAAAAGATGAGCTCCTGAAGGACAAAATAAGTCCTTCAGGTACGATAGTGTTAATCCATGCAGGACTATATAGGCAAGTAGTAGCGCCTGACCTTGCAGTAATTAGAAGCCAGTTGAGGAAGGAGAGGATAGGGGATTCTAGTAGTTCTAGGAGTCTAAGAGCGTTGTGCACATTCTGGAGGCTTTTCCTGGTGAGATTCTATAAACAGGACAACACTGCATTACAGTAATCTAGCCTAGAAGATATAAATGCGTGGAGAAGCGTCTCGCCGCTGTGCGTCTAACATTAGTCTGATTTCAGCAATGATCTAAGATCCTGATCAAAACAAGTCAAGCAAGAGCCCAAGACTTTCCACACAGGAACTTTTGGAGATTGCAGAGCCCTCACAAAGTGCGGCATCCGGATCGAGAGCTTCTCTTTGGTCTCCACACGCACGACATCGAGGCGTTGGACTTGCTTGTCATTCACACCACATATGAATCTCATTGGAAGACACCGTCTCAAAAACACAAACATATATTATCTTTCCCTAGTGCTGTTGAGAGACAACCTGAGGCATTATCCACGGGTTGGAGGAGAAACTTGTTAATGTCAGTTTGTAGTCTGTACCTTCTCCAGCATGGCTACAAATGGAGTTGTTATATGGATGTGGACTAAATTGGTGTGTGTGTGTGTGTGTTTGTGTGTGTGTGTGTGTGTGTGTGTGTGTGTGTGTGTGTGTGTGTGTGTGTGTGTGTGTGTGTGTGTGTGTGTGTGTGTGTGTGTGTGTGTGTGTGTGTGTGTGTGTGTGTACATTTGCATGTGTGTGTGTGTGTGTGTACATTTGCATGTGTGTGTGTGTGTACATTTGCATGTGTGTGTGTGTGTGTGTGTGTGTGTGTGTGTGTGTGTGTGTGTGTACGTTTCGTGTGTGTGTGTGTGTGTGCGCACGTCTGCATGTGTAGAAAATCCGCTCCAAGGTGGAACTGGAGGTGCTGGGGGTTCCCGAGGAGCTGTCCCTGTCCTTCAACGCCACCTGTCTGAACGGACAGCTCAACCCGGGACTCAAGTCCTGCTCCGGACTCAAGATCGGAGACACGGTTGGTTTACGTTCAACGATATGATCCCTGATTGGTGGAGCTGATGGAGGGGGCGGAGGAGCCTTTATGGTGAAATCGTTACACTTCAAAAGAACTTTTATGCAATCGGAAGCAATTTCTTCTTCCAACTTCCGTGTTCATGGGTTGTTATGTTTGTGTCTTCATCAGTCACCTCCTCAGCAGCTAACCCACCTCCTGTCCTGTCTTTCTATGACCTGCCAGAGTGTCTCTACTCTGGCATAGTGTCATTGCTCTCTAAACTCATTCACAGTTTTTTCTTTATCTTCCTTTTCCTTTGTCTCCATAAAGAGGTTCGTCCCAATTCGTTGTGCATGTCATGCTACTATCTAACAATGCAAAGTGCATGCGACTATTTAGAATCATTATGACCCGTAAAGGCTGTCTAGAGGCCGAAGGGATGTATGCGTTACCCAGTACGTCAGGCCAGAGACTAATTGTGAAGTACAAACTTGTGGTCAGCCGGTGATCTCGGAGGCAATCGCAAGTGCTAATCTGCCTTCAACAGGAAATGCAGACATTTATATCTGCCTCAGTGGGATTTGCTTGACTTCTAAGGTGTGGTGGACTAATCATGTGGGTGGCCTCTGTGGTCGAGATTTGCATCTCCTCCATTTGGGCATTTGGGTCGTGGGGTTAGCATCGGGAAAGAATCGACATCTCCTGGCTTCTGTTGTGATACACAAGACCTAAAGCACTGCATGTAAGAACCAAACACTTAAGAACAAAAAAATCCCACTTTTACTCCAAAGCAGCCCCAGGCAGCGCGTCTGCCAACACATTTTCAGTTCCTTTCTTGTGTTTTTTGACAAGAATATAATTTTGAGCCATCATCGACCAGCGCATGAGATGCTGATTATGATTATACATTCTAGACAAAAAGACTAGAGGTTTCTGGTCAGTGTAAACCAGAACAGATTGCACGCTGGCCCCAATGTACACCTCAAAACGCTGCAGCATAACAAACAGTTTTTAACTTACCTCTCCTGCAGAAGAGTGACCTGAAGTAAAACTACAACTTATGGTTATAGCGGATTGGTAGAGAAGGAGCTAGGTGACATTATCAATGCGCACCCTTTCTTACGGCAATAATAGCATTCACACCAGTCTCACTTGAGTTTCGTCTTTTTGAGGGACAGATGGAAGGTATACAGCCTGCAACCTTACTGGGCCTAGATGTTGGATATGCTCATCTTGTTTTTTTTGGAGCAATTACAAACATAGTTAAAACAAGTTCAAACAAACTCATCTGCTAAAATTGACCATATTTTTCAGGGAGCTCACATTCTACTCATTACGATACATAACAATCTTCTCTGGTGAAGAAGAGTTTGAACATATTAGCAACATGAGTTGTCAGTGAGACTCTAGTTGAACTAGTTGGCTTTATAGAAGAACACCACTCTTCAAAGAGAACCCCCTTTTCTAGCTATTTCCTTTTGTATGAGTGCGGAACCTTTGGCTATAGACTTCAGGCACAAGTTAATATGCACAAAGCACAGTTTCTCAAAAAAACTAAAAGTGGGGGGCCAGAGATGGGGACTGGTATGGAGGGGCGTGAGGACAGGGAAGGGGTGCCGTTAACTAACAGCGGGGGGGGAACCCCAGGCCTGTTGGTCGCCCAGTGGCTCCGTCCATCAATTGCTTTAAGAGCAAAAGAACAGGATGAAGGTGAAACATATTTATCAACTAAAAATTGAGCTCAGAGAAAGGGATCTGGCAGAGAGTGGGGAGAACAGCTTGAGGCGAAAACATTTATAACAATTAATACAATCCTAAACACATCCTTATGACAGCTATTTACCTGGTCAAAGCTGGGTGTAGCAAGAAAGCTAGGAAAAAATCAAAAAACATATATCGCTAAACAAAACAAGTATAAACAGCAACAGTTTGCAACCATGGCCTTAAGATACTGGGTTTATGAGATCCTCGATAATACCAAGGATCCTGGACAAGCCCAAATGTGTCTTTATATCCCTCCTGCCTCTAGACAGCCATAAAGGTCACTACAAGAATATCGAGCTTTACAGTTCAGTCGGGTCCAGCGTTGGCTCTGACCTCTCATGTTATCTGGAGCAGAACACCGTTCTGAATGGAATTTAATCGAAGTGTGCACCTAGGATTCCATTGTTGACATTTTTTCCCCGCTTTGGCCTCCTCGCTCGCTCTCAAACGACGTTACGTCATCATTTCCCATAACTTCTCGGTCTGTTTTCTATTTGTCTTTTCATTTCTCTCTCGCCCTCCCTCCAGACGAAACAACTCCGGCCAACATAGCATGACTGCTCCCCGTAAAGTGTCCATATATGGACGTCTTCCCCAGATGTTCCTGATGCAGCTGCCCCACTCTTAGATGTGTAACCTGATTATTTGGGATGCGATGCCAAGTCAACGGTTACCTTGACCAAACACACATGGGGCTTTCGTTCCCCAGCCTAGCCTCCTTCAATCGTTCAAATGTTACCTAGAACGACTTAAAATCCAAAAGGATAAGAGTAGAAACAGATGCGGTCCCATGAACTCGATCGTGAGGGTTGATGTTTGTT
>OLKM01000549.1:130256-152756 GCA_900291075.1 Melanogrammus aeglefinus | reverse complement strand
AGTGCTCTGGGGTTGTCGTTGGAAGCAGAGATGTGTTACTGTAGATATGGATATGATGGAATTACTATTTTGTAAATGGATATGTAGTTGTGGGATGGTCAGTGATGATGTGAATATGGTCAAAAGGTCAAGATTCATTGCTAGACTATAATTCAAACTTGCAGTAGCCTTAAACTGGATTTGTTAAATGGGTTTACTAAAAGAAGAATTTCGGAAAAAAGTAATATGAGGACCAATTTTTTCCACCCTGCCACGATTCAATAGAAAAAGGTTTCTGAACAATGGTTAGGAAACTTTTAGAAGCTAACTTGTTAAGTGACGAGTCATAAAACAGACCAGGACCACGGAAACACAAGAACACACACTTCTAATTACGATGAAAATAGTTTCATCGTCTATGACAGCATCGAGTAGCCAAGTATTAAGTGATAAGTTTCCTTGATAGATTTACAATAAGTATTTTGTTATTCAGCCAGTCAAACTCAAAAGTCAAAGCTTACAAGTAAGATTATGATTTAATAAGTCGAGTTTTTTTCCCTAAAGAGGCATTTTCCGTTCTGGGCTACTGTAGAAACATGGTGGTTCAATAAACCACCATGGAGGGCTCATTTTAAGGTAATGAAAACACAAACAACAATCCTTATTTTATGGGATTATAAACTAATTAGAATAAACATGAATATTAACATACTCCATTGCAAGATGCCACTTGATACTACACACTACACCTTTGAAGGACCTTCAAGCTAAACTAAACTATGTTCTTATATAAGAGAGTCGTGCTTCGGCCGCATATATCCCTGCAACACTGATATATATCACCCCCCTTCCTTTATCGCCTCACCATGGCTTCTCTCCCGCTCTCATCCCTTCCCTCTCCTTATCTCTCTCTCTCTTCTCCATTTTCCCTCCTCCTCTCTTGTTTATCCACTCCTCTCATTCTCTCCCATCCCTTCTCCTCCCCCAACCCCACCTCCGCCTCCTCTCTCTCTCCCCCTCCTCTCTCTCTCTCCCCCTCCTCTCCTCTCTCTCTCCCCCTCCTCTCCTCTCTCTCTCCCCCCTCCTCTCCTCTCTCTCTCCCTCTCTCTCCTCTCTCCCCCTCCTCTCCTCTCTCTCTCCCCGTCCTCTCCTCCCTTCTCTCCCTCCTCTCCTCTCTCTCCTCCTCCTCTCCTCTTCTCTCCCTCTCCCTCCTCTCTCCTCTCTCTCCTCTCTTCTCTCTCTCACCTCCTCCTCTCCTCTCTCTCTCCTCCTCTCCTCTCTCTCTCCCCTCTCTCTCCTCTCCTCTCTCCCCCTCCTCTCCTCTCTCTCTCCCCATCCTCTCCTCTCTTCTCTCTCCCTCCTCTCCTCTCTCTCTCCCCCTCCTCTCCTCTCTCTCCTCCCTCCTCTCCTCTCTCTCTCCATCCTCTCCTCTCTCTCTCCCCCTCTTCTCCTCTCTCTCTCCCCCTCCTCTCCTCTCTCTCTCCCCCTCCTCTCCTCTCCTCTCTCCCCCTCCTCTCCTCTCCTCTCTCTCTCTCCCTCCCCCACCCCCAGGTCATGGTACGTGTGACTGTGGTTTCTGCGTGTGCGACACCGACTGGCAGGGGGAGAACTGCAACTGCTCGCGGCGGACGGACCCCTGCGAGTCCAGCCTGGGCCTGCTGTGCAGCGGGCGGGGCCAGTGTGTGTGCGGGGCCTGTGAGTGCACCCAGCCCGGGGCCTACGGGGCCACCTGCGACAAGTGTCCCACCTGCCCCGACGCCTGCACCATGAAGAAGTAACCCCCCACCACACACACTCACACACATGCACACACGCACTTACACGCACACACACACACACACACACACACACACACACACACACACACACACACACACACACACACACACACACACACACACACACACACACACACACACACACACACACACACACACACACACACACACACACACACACACACACAGTGTAACATATGGACTAAGTACAACACACACACACACACACACACACACACACACACACACACACACACACACACACACACACACACACTGTAACATGTGGACTAAGCACACACACACACAGTGTAATATGTGGACTAAGTACACGCACACACACTAAAATGAATGTAGACTTAGTACACACACACACACACACACACACACACACACACACACACACACACACACACACACACACACACACACACACACACACACACACACACACACACACACACACAGTGTAACATGTGGACTAAGTGCACATACACAGCTTAACATGTGGACTAAGTGGTCCAAACATGCTGAGCTTTCAGCGTCAGTGTTGATCATGTTTGCTTATGGAGTTTGGCGATGAAGCCCAACCTAGCGATGACCCTCACCTTTGCAGAGCCAGCTTCACGCTGCGTTTACAGATCAAACTATTTCGGCTTTGACTCTGCTCTCTCAAAGAACTTCCAATCTGAAAACAGATTTGTTAAGATCAGACAGCTTTCTTAATTTGTAAACACTTTTTCATTAGTTAAAAGTATTGATCTGCCGTCTGTTGGCTGGCTTTATTTCAACATTATTTAGTATCCAATGTAACTTTGCTGGATTATGTGTTGACAGCTTCATAATGTATTGTCGGGACTTTCCTGTACTTTAGTGTTGAACCTATCCTTTTTGATAACTGTACCATTGAAAAGGTCAAGGTCACTCCTAATTATTAATAATATGGCAATAAATAAGTGAATAAGGCCTAATGGGCCTTAGTCACCCCGCGGCGATCCTGGTTCTAAACAATAGCTGGGAGGGGGGAACTGAATGCCGATTCCTGTATTCATTTCCCCCCTCCGATTGTTTGGTTCAAGCAATCTACTTGCATTTTTCTACAAAACAAAGGTCCCCAGTGTGCTTTTTCCAAAGTAAACATATTTAATCAGTTAGGCTATACTGAGTTGTATGACATTCACTGTTTCCCCTTCTCATTGTGTCATGTTTCAGAGAGTGTGTGGAGTGTAAACACTTCAAGAGAGGCAAGCTGTTTGAGGACAACACCTGCACTCATATCTGCAGGGATGAGATTGAACTCGTGGACGACTTGGGTGGGTCCTGACATTCATGAAACACTGTGTTGAACGTCTCCCAGCAGGCCTGGAGCATCTGGAACCATCTGGACTATAAAAAAAAAAAGCATCTGTAATTAATGTAAACGATGCATTACAATTCTCTTAAAACAAATCAATGACATTTTAATCGAATGATGATATCATCCTCCAGTGCTCCAAGATACGAACGCTGTCAACTGTACCTACAAGGACGAGAACGACTGTGTGGTGCGCTTCCAATACTACGAGGACGCCAGCGGGAAGTCCATCTTGTTTGTGGTGAAAGAACCCGGTAAGAAAATAGTGGATTGAAAAACTGAAAAAACCAATTTTCATTGAAGGTGTGTTTATTGTAACACACACACACACACACACACACACACACACACACACACACACACACACACACACACACACACACACACACACACAGACAGACAGACAGACAGACAGACAGACAGACAGACAGACAGACAGACAGACAGGCAGGCAGGCAGGCAGGCAGGCACACACACACACACACACACACACACACACACACACACACACACACACACACACACACACACACACTCACACGATCAATGAAAACACACAGCCAATGAATATACAGGCAATGAGCACGCACACACAATGAACACACACACACACATACAGAGAACGCCTACACACAAACACAGTGACCAAGACCTGCACCGTGTGGCGGACATGCAGTCACACAGCATTAGGGGAAGGTCGTTCATGGTCGGAGGGCTGTGGGGTGTGTGTGTTGTTCAGGCTCCCCAGGGTGGGTTGGGGGGGGGGGGGGTTTCGGGGCCAGTGTTTTTAACGGGTGCGTGTGTTTGATTTAGACACAGCGGGACAGCGGGGGTGGAGAGCCATGCATGCCTTGAAGATGGGGCGTCCCGCCAAGTTCAAGGATGTCATTAACACAGGCCACGCCCCCACCCCAACCCCCACCCCCCCACCCACCCCCTTCACCCCATCCCTCGGATGGAAGGAACACGCTGACGTTTCACAAAACACTGACAAGGAGAGAGAGGAGGGGGGGGGGGGGGGGGAGAGACAGGGAGCTGGGTAGGGATAGAGAGACAGAAAGAGAGATGGGTTGGGACGAGGGAGAGCATAAAGGGGGAGACAGTAAGGACAGCAGAGGAGGTCCACAGGTAAGGGAAATAAATATCTGAATATCAATACTTACCTGACCAACGCAAATAAAGATAAAAAAAACCTCCTCTTCCTGTTGCTCCTGTTCCTAGAACATGATTATACTCTGACATCTCCTTGCAGGCTTCTCCTGTTTCACTCCTGGCCGACAGGGCAGTAACGCAGAAAAACACAACCTCAGCATCACAACAATGTATGACTGTTCAGAATTGGTTGGGGTTGAATACCTAAACTACACAACTCCAAACCAAAGCCTGGTCAAGTTCTAAATAATGTATGATGGATAAAAACAGAAAACACAACCCGCAGGAATGTTATTACTCTCTGACATCATTCACCAACTTCAAAAATCCCTCCTTCAGTGTAACATAGACATGCTCAGGGAAGAGGAGAGAGAGAGACAGTCAGGGAGGTATAGAATGATGGAGAGAGACCATCAGGGAGGTACAGAATGCCAGAGAGAGAGACTGTCAGGAAAGAGAGAGACCGTCAGGGAGGTATAGAATGATGGATAGAGAGACTGTAAGGAAAGAGAGAGACCGTCAGTGAGGTATAGAATGATGGAGAGAGACCATCAGGGAGGTACAGAATGACAGAGAGAGAGACTGTCATGAAAGAGAGAGACCGTCAGGGAGGTATAGAATGATGGATAGAGAGACTGTAAGGAAAGAGAAGGAGAGACCGTCAGTGAGGTATAGAATGATGGAGAGAGACCATCAGGGAGGTACAGAATGCCAGAGAGAGAGACTGTCATGAAAGAGAGAGACCGTCAGGGAGGTATAGAATGATGGATAGAGAGACTGTAAGGAAAGAGAGAGACCGTCAGTGAGGTATAGAATGATGGATAGAGAGACTGTCAGGGAGGAGAGAGATGACAGATCAGAGAGTACTGAATGATGGAGAGAGACCGTCAGGGAGGTATAGAATGATGGATAGAGAGACTGTAAGGAAAGAGAGAGACCGTCAGTGAGGTATAGAATGATGGAGAGAGACCATCAGGGAGGTACAGAATGACAGAGAGAGAGACTGTCATGAAAGAGAGAGACCGTCAGGGAGGTATAGAATGATGGATAGAGAGACTGTAAGGAAAGAGAGAGACCGTCAGGGAGTTATAGAATGATGGAGAGAGACCATCAGAGAGGTACAGAATGACAGAGAGAGAGACTGTCATGAAAGAGAGAGACCGTCAGGGAGGTATAGAATGATGGATAGAGAGACTGTAAGGAAAGAGAGAGACCGTCAGTGAGGTATAGAATGATGGAGAGAGACCATCAGGGAGGTACAGAATGACAGAGAGAGAGACTGTCAGGGAAGAGAGAGACCGTCAGGGCGGTATAGAATGATCATAGAGAGACTGTCAGGGATGATCATAGAGAGACCGTCAGGGAGGCATATAATGATCACAGAGAGACCGTCAGAAAGGCATTGAATGACGGAGAGAGAGATGAAACGGAGGAGCGTTGCTTTGATGTCGGTTGTAAAAGTTCACCCGGCCACCAGCTGACTAATATCTAATGGATAATTATTATGATGGATAGACACTGGAAACACACACATATACAGTACATACACACACCCACACACTTGCTGGATATACAGCACACACACACACACACCGCTCAATATGCAGCACACACACATAAATCCACATGCTGCCCGCACGCAAGCACACACGTATGCACGCACACACACATAAATCCACACACACACACACACACACACACACACACACACACACACACACACACACACACACACACACACACACACACACACACACACACACACACACACACACACACACACACACACACACACACACACCACTCACAGCGTAAACACAGATGGACCAGATGAGGCGTTGTGGTTTGGGACCGTGAGGACGTGGATTACTGCTGATCCTGACAGAACCAAAACTTCCAGCAGCGCCAGAGCCACGGTGGGCTGGGATCAGGAACAGACCTCTTCCTTAACCCTGTGACCCCCGACCTCCCCCCCCGTGACCCGGGTGCCTCACCACAAACCTCCAACCCCCCCACCATCCCTGGAACCTCCCTGTGCCCCTCAGTCCCCCCCCTGCCCCAGTTCTCTCACGTTGGGATGGGAGGGCTTGTGGTCTGTGGCGCTACAGTATTGTGAAAGTGACCCCGCCCCCTGCCCCCCTCCCCCCTCCCCTTCTTCGCAGCAGAAGTGGAACATTCCGGATCCCCAAAGTAAAAGTCCTGTCATGTTTTTGCTGCTTAGCCTTCGCTGTGGGTTGTGCCAATTAACTCTTATTGTTGACACAATGGAGGGACTTTTACTTTTCAAACATGGATTTTCCACCCCCGCTCCTTATCGCCTGAAGCACATTGAGTGGTGGATTAAGTACTCACATCCTGGACTTTAAAGAGTAAAAGTGCCGACATAGACATGCGTTTTACGGGATATACATGGTGAGGCAAACACCACTAGATTGGCTTGTAGGCCTTAACCACACAAAGCCCTTCATCATATCTTAACCATTTCCAATACCTAAACATAACCCTTTCAAACTTAATTGTATCAATTCTTGATCTAACACCTGAACTCTTCTATATCTAATCCTTTAACATCAAGATTAAAGTAAAACACTCTTAATTAAATAACTAAACTTAGCCATCTCCAACACTGACAAATAACCATCACAAACTCTATAGTAATGCATCATGGGTAAAAGCACCTAGGTCCTAGCTTCTGTATAGAGTAAAAGTAATTGTAGTAGTTTGTCTTATTTTTTTCATGTTTGTACCAAGCCTGCCCATATGTTATTAAAGTAGGTCACACGGTGTCCCTTCGCTGCAATCCTGGTGAGGATCGCTTGAGTTATTGGATCTCATTTGATGGACCTGAAAAATGAGTGTAATAATGTCAATAAACCCATGCTCCCCCCAGACTGCCCCAAGGGCCCGGACATCCTGGTGGTGCTGCTGTCGGTGGCGGGGGCCATCCTGTTCCTGGGTCTGGCCGCGCTGCTCATCTGGAAGCTGCTGGTCACCATCCACGACCGGCGGGAGTTCGCCCGCTTCGAGGAGGAGCGAACGCACGCCAAGTGGGACACGGTCAGTGGGGGTGTGTTGGGGCTGTGTGTGTGTGTGTGTGTGTGTGTGTGTGTGTGTGTGTGTGTGTGTGTGTGTGTGTGTGTGTGTGTGTGTGTGTGTGTGTGTGTGTGTGTGTGTGTGTGTGTGTGTGTGGGTGTGTGTGGGTGTGTGTTGAGGCAGGTTTGTGTGTGTGGGTATGTGTTAGAGGGGCATGTGTGTTTGCGTTGGTGCATTTTTGCGTGGTGGTGTGTGTGTTCGTAGTCATGGGGGCATGTGTGTGTTTGTGTGTGTGTTGGAATATGTGTGTGTGTGTGTGTCTGTTTGTGTGTGTGTGTGTCTGTGTGTGTGTGTGTGTGTGTGTGTGTGTGTGTGTGTGTGTGTGTGTGTGTGTGTGTGTGTGTGTGTGTGTGTGTGTGTGTGTGTGTGTGTGTGTGTGTGTGTGTGTTGGGGCAGGTTTGTGTGTGTGGGTGTGTGTTGGAGGGGCATGTGTGTGTGTTTTGGGGCATGTGCTTGTGTATTTGCGTTGGTGCATTTTTGCGTGGTGGTGTGTGTGTTCGTAGTCATGGGGGCATGTGTGTGTTTGTGTGTGTGTTAAAGTATGTGTGTGTGTGTTTGTGTGTGTGGGAGAGTATTTTGGTTCAACATGCATCGATTTTTATTAAATAAAAAATAATTTATTCATACTCCGATTATCATTAAATCATCAATATTATGTATAAATATATGTGTGAGAGTGTGTGACGGTGACATAGTGACTGTAGAGGAAAGGGAGTGTGCTTTTCTTAAAGGTTGATAAACTATCTTGGACTACGTTTACACGAAGCAGGGTATTTTCCTAAACGAATATCTGGCCATCTACGTTTGCAAATAAAACTGCATTTACACGAGACCATTTTTTTTAAAAATGTGTTTACACGAACCCGTGTACATATATGCTGTCATGAGCACGCCAAACCACAGTGGCAGTCTAACGATAAGCTCAAGCTCAAATTAACCAATCAGAATCCTGAAAAGTTCCCGAGCCATTCTTCTGTGCTCCTCCACATAAAATAGGAGCTGAATTTGCAAATGCAAACAGACAAAAAGGGTCTGCACCAACATAAACGCGATGGCTATTCGCTAGTCGCACATTTGGTGTAGGCCTACTTCTGTCGCATACTGTGACGTTGGCTGCCCAAAACTCTGTTTACCACAGTTTACAATGTTTACAACCAAACGCATAAACAAAGTTTTCCAAAAAAATAACTTTGGCCGGAAGTTTTTTTGGATAACCGTTTTACGGGGCGAATTCTCCGTTTGCGTCTAAATGAAAGGCTCAAACGTAGGGAAATGTCTTCGTTTATAAAAATACACATGCTCGTGTAAACGGGGTCTTGATCTACTCTTCCACAAATGCAAAGACACATGCTTAAACATGTGCATTACCAACACACACACACGCACGCACGCACGCACGCACGCACGCACGCACGCACGCACGCACACACACACACACACACACACACACACACACACACACACACACACACACACACACACGCAAACACACACACCTCTTGCTCTGTCTCTCTGATGGTTGTGATTAATAAGCAGCATGCTGGTGCTTCCAGCAGAACAAAAGGCAGTAGTGGTTCCCAGAGGAAGCGTTCGGTCTGGAATTAGCTGACGCTAATTAGCTTCTGCTGGTTATAAGCAACAGTTTGGCCACACATACACACACAACGCAACACACACACACACACACACACACACACACACACACACACACACACACACACACACACACACACACACACACACACACACACACACACACACACACACACACACACACGCCGCAACACACACGCAAACATCCGTACATACATTTGTGTGTTCAGTTGTTTTCAGAAACTCGCTCATGCAGCACATTTTGTAGCTACTACAATATCGATTGCTTGCTTTGGTTGTTCTCAGCCTCCCTTAGCCTCAAGCTAAATTAAATAATAAAAGCGTTTCCTAGATGATGTATTGTGAAATTATCACTTCATAGCAGTTTACAACTGTTTATCCATCAGAGGAAGTGAGGCATCGACAGAATGGTGGAAAATGTTGACATTTGAGTCATCAAGCATGTTTCTTGGATGGATTCAAAACATCACACTGCTTGCTTGAGCAATTGGATTGATCCCCTACCTGAGCCTTAATAACCCGTCTTTGTACTGTCTAACCCCCACCTGCTCCTAATGACCTGTCTCAGTGTTCACTGTCTAACCCCTACCTCAAGGGCTCTTTATGGTTCCACGTTGACGCAACGCAAGGGGGTGACGGACCCCTTATGTCCTTGCGGACCCTCCTTGCGGACCCTTCTTGCGTACAACGCAAGGGCCCAACGTGTGTCTACCAAAAAGTGTAACCTTGCATTGGGAAGACGCAGCTGCAAGGGCTTTGGTCCGCTTACTAAATAATTTCCAGTAATACGCTTTGTATGTAAAAAATCAATGGCAAAACCTGTAACTTTTGACTTCATAGCCGTAGCCATTATTTTATTCGCTAGTTATCGGTAAAAAGTGGAGACTTTTTGTATTCGGTCATCATAGACCTCAAATGTAATAACCAGAATGGACAACGACGACCAAGTTGCAAGAATCCATACCATAATAAAACATATAGTAGTAGACCAATTGTAAAGTAATAGCATGCACAGACAAAGACCAACTGTTTGCTCTCTCTTTACCACGGACATGCATAGCGACAAGTAAACCCGACCGAGGCAGAAACAAGAAGGTTTTACGACTACGTCGAAGCGACTGCGCGGTTGTTGCGCTGCGTGAAGGTGGAACCCTAACGAGGCCTTCAGTGTCCACTGTTGGACCCCTATACCGGCTTCTTAATGAGCTGTCTGTTTACGCTGATTAACTCCTACCTGCTCCTTCACGGCAGGTACATGATTTCACTGTGATTTTCCGTGTCGAAAGCGGCTGCTATAGTCCTATACACCCTTGTATCAAATATCGTTGTAACCTTTCAAACCCCATCTTTACACCAATCTCTTCGATGGCATTTCATGTTGTTCTTTTATTCAACCATCGTTGAATGTTCACCCCTTCTCTCAACAGGGTCACAACCCTCTGTATAAAGGAGCCACTTCAACCTTCACAAACATCACGTACAGAGGCAACCGCTGATCCCCAGAGGCTACGCCCAAACCACGCGAAAGATCCTATATGAGCTTCTACAGGAAGGGAAAAAACGAACATTTAAGACAATTCTGGAACGCCTCCGACTTCATGTGCAGGGTCCTACTGTCAGATGATGCTGAACAATGTGTTTGATTTGTGTTTGTAAATATGTAGAAATCTTTTTCATCGAAGACACTTTGCTGTAAGGTCATGACACAAGCATCCGTTTATACTATGTTCATTTGTTTTTTTTGTTTTAATTTATGGTTAAATGGACTTGGAAGAATGTTTTCTTTTACGACAAGAAGAAAAATGCAGATGAGTTTCAGTGAAGGACCCAACTTTAATCACTGCTCATAGTGTTGAAACCGTCTGTCGCAACAGGAAGGACCCCATCCTGTTGCTAATACTCATCCTTTTGCTGATGTCAGATGGGCCCATGTTTGTGCGTCAGTTCAGAGCAAAAAAATTCCCTGTGATTAATAACCACATAGTATGTTTCCGATCATGCGTCAAGGTACGGCTGCGATCTGAAGTCTTTTTTTGTTGAGAAAGGTTCCTAACTGACTGAAATGACCCAGAAGTATCTGAGTGGCAGCCATGATAAGACCTAGACCCCCTTAGCATTCGCCTATGCAAAGGAAACGTGCTTCAATGTTTCCTTTCCTATTTCCTTTAGCCTAGATTACACTGGACCGTGCTTTCTGTAAGGAAAGGAGATAAAGTCATCCCATATTACTTATGCTCGGAACATTTAAAGCGATGCACCATTCAACAAACAATCAACATGCCCGACAATTATTTGAGAGACAGGAATGTGGGCGTGGGCAACCATTATCAATGTGACAACTACTTTGTTTACCTTATGTGATTGGTAGCCTATAATCCCAACAGTAGTAATAAAGTATATTTTCCCCCTGTGGTGTCCACCTTTATATAACCTGTGTGAAACAGCAAAAAAAAACAAAAAAAAAAACAGGATGGACCAAAGTTGAGTTAAGGTGAATAAGGCCTATGATTCTTCTTTGAATGTCGAGGAGTCGTGGTCTCCAGTATGAGGATAGTGGACTGCTTTACCAAAAATAGATCGAACCGTTTTAATGGTTTCACTCAAGACTAGCGAGCATGACGCATTCCTTTAGTCTGGTTTCTCAACGGGGGCGATACCGCCCCCTGGAGGACGTTCGCACAACCTAGGGGGGCACTGGGAACGTGATTCCTTTTTGGGGGGGGGATTTTAAACTTTCATTGTTTTTATTTTTTTGGGGTGAAAAAATAGGCTACCTGAAATAAATAGTCTATTTTCATTTATTGGTTTCTAACCCCTCTACCGTCTCAGCTACTTTTTACTGTCTATGCGCAGTGGAACAGTGATAATACAGCGCGGTTCGGTCCTGCACACGCCCGGACTCCCGTTACATCAGCTTTCGTCATGATCTAACGGTGATAAACATAAACTAAGTTCGCTGGTTAACAGTTCAATAACCAACAGAACACAATCAAACATGGACGATAGCAATAAAAAAAAAAATATCGCATTTTGTTTCATAGCCCGTTTTCCTCCTTCCTCTTGCTGTTGTTCAGTTCCAGCTGCTCTGAGCGTAGCCTAGTCTCCACGAAAAGACTGTTGCATTTCGCATCCAAAAAATAGGCCTCTGCGCGCAATCTGTTTTCGCGGTGTCCGCGTTGCCCGGGCCATTCATTCATTCATTCATTCATTCATTCATTCATTCATTCATTCATTCATTCATTCATTCACGGGGCACGGTGGGAGACGCGGGAGTGGGCGCGGTGCCCAAGGTCGGAGACGTGGCGGCCGGGAGTCGCGGGAGTGGCCAATCTCTCTCTCTCTCTCTCTCTCTCTCTCTCTCTCTCTCTCTCTCTCTCTCTCCTGCTCTCTCTCTCTCTCTCTCTCTCTCTCTCTCTCTCTCTCTCTCTCTCTCTCTCTCTCTCTCTCTCTCTCTCTCTCTCTCTCTCTCTCTCTCTCTCCCTCCCTCTCCCTCTCTCTCTGGAAAAAAACGATGCATTGACAACTTTAAGCAATATAACGAGTGAGTGGGGTTGTTAGTTTATTTTTATTTTTTTTAGTGGGGGGCGTCAGAGGAACGAAAACAACATACCCTTGGGGTCACCATATATTTTCTTACTTTTTTTTAGAAAATCGATTGTGTTTCCTCATCAGATCCCAGTCCATCATGCTCCTCTACTTGCCGTGCCACCATCATGCCTCATGCATCACCTCTTAGCGCCCTGCCCAGCTGCATCTTATTCCGTTACTCCAGTTCTAGCTCTTTCCCAAAAGTGACAAACACGCTCCACCCAAGTGTTTTTAATCTTTTATTAATTATACATTTAAATTGTGCTTAAGTGGCCTGAAAGGTGCCCATCAATAAAATGCATTTTAGTATTTTTATTAATACAGTAGAACATTAAGGCTCCATCAAAAGCAAAGTACACCTGCCATTTACAGTTATCATTTATTGGCCTTTGTCATCAGTTCAAGTATTGTTTCATCAAATGCGTGGCACTGTCTCGTTGAAGGTATACGGTCTAACCAAAGATCAGGGACCAGGTTGAAATCCCCCCCAATTATTAAATGTCTGTTGAGTAAAGCATTTTCCACTCCTCTATATACCTGTTTAAAGATGAGAATAGATTTTTGTTCTGTAATTTCCTGTTGTAACCATATACACATAATAAAATGTGGTTTATTCCATTAATTTCTGCTGAAACCATTAACCAACAATAACCATTAGGGTCACCCAGGGAATCTATAAAATCATAACGCTGAATGTGAGGTTCCATGACTGAAGAAAATAGCATCTCCCCATTGCAATTTCCAAAATTTTGTGTCAGTCTCGGCAGAATGGGAACTAGCCCTTTGCTCCTTACAGAAAAGAAAAATAGTCTTAAGTTTTACATTATTTTTTAACCCCCTAGCATTTAAAGAAATAAAGGGCAACATTTATTTAGCAGGCCTAAGTAAATAGCCTTAAAAGAATGTACCAAAAGAGTGTAGCGATGCGCAGGAATGAGTAACTTAGTCCTTAACCTTTATGTTCAGTGCAAAAAAACCTCCAATCATCATAAAGCAAAGGAAAAAGACCTTCATATAAACAGCTATTGTAGTAAGGTGAACACCAATGACCTATTATTACTCATACTATCGTAATTCTCCGATTTTAAACTTTTATAAACTTACTAATAGAAAACTTTCAAGTCAATAAGCAGAAAAACGACCAGTTATAAAAACCAATAAAGATATGACTTATGAAATTATTATTTTTTTTAAACAACAAAAAGAAGCATTCAGTCTCAGCCAAACACTGGCATGCAAAAAAAGGATATTGGCTGTAACAGCTTCACATTAACCGTATGATCTAATCATAACATCGGGTTTTTTTACCCTGTGTTGTGTATTCAGTGTTATTATGTGCTGTTCCTGTTACTCCACTACACCACCAGATGGCGCACTTACCTAGTGTTATACTCAAACTGCGTAATGTGATGTTGAGTGAGTAGAAGAAGAATACAGCAGTACTCGTTGAGTGAACCTTCAGTGCCCGTCTCGTTCTTTATTCCATTCTATTAACAAGTACAAGTTAGTATAGAACAAATTGGCGACGGGTTTCTGCCGGGTGCCGGACAACCTACAATTCCCTTCGACACTTGGGCTAAGATGTTTGAGAACTAAACGTGCAAGCGTTGACGGCGACGCCTAAACGTCCATTCAGAATCAAAGGCAGAGGGATGAACAACCATCAGGCGGCGCCTACAAAGGCCACACCAAGACAGGCCCGATGTTTTAGGTGTGGGTCATCTACTCATTTTGCAAATGCTTCTGACTGCCCTGCGCTGAAAATGACCTGCCGGAAATGCAATAAAATGGGACACTTTGCAAAGGTATGCAAGTCTTCTGAAAGACCAGCCAGAACTCTAAGCGTGCTGGGAATTGATCAAAATAGGCCAGCTCAGAAAATAACATGTGAAGTGACTATTAATGCAAAGTCAGCTTCTTGTCCAGTAGAACTAGTGGTAGATACAGGTGCCTCTGTGTCTATCATTCCTAGGCAAGTCTACAGAGAGCATTTCAGTAATGTGCCCCTGACTGAACCAAAAGTGAAGTCAGTGTCATACACAAATGGCGCATTTCCACTAGCACGGCTCGGCTCGGTTCGGCTCGGCGCGCTATTTGCGTGTTTCCACTAGCACGCAGTACCTGCAACCGGGTACATTTTTGGTATCACCTCAGCCCTGGTTCCAAGCGAGCTGAAGCGTTACTAAAACGTGACGTCAGCCGACTGCCTTCCACTGATTGGCCGATGAGTGTCGTCACTGGAAGCGTCATAAGAATGTAGAATGTAAATAAAAACAAGACGCGAGACAAGACACCACTTTTTACTGCTTTTTGACTTGGAACGAGATGGCTTCTCAGAAAAAATCCACTCCTTGGTCGGTGGAGGAGGTCCAGACGTTCCTGACTCTGGTTGCCGAAGAACGGATTCAGAGGGAGCTCGACGGCACCACGCGTTGTTGTTGTTCTGGTCTTCCGGATTTGTACGTTGCTCGGCGCCGTGTAAATGACGTCACAGCGGTTTCGCGCAGCCGTGTTATGACGACCCCGCCCACGTCGAGGAGGAACCAGTTGTAATGGAAACACAACCAAACCGAGCCGAGCCGTGCCGAGCCAAGCCGTATCGAGCCGTGCTAGTGGAAATGCGCCAAAAGTCAGATATCCCTGTACTAGGCTGTCTATCAGCTAGAGTGCAGCATGTGAATGCTACAGCACCAGCCATATTATATGTGGTGGAAAAGGCAGGTACTGCTGTCTTGGGAATGGACTTATTCAGGGCACTTGGACTTTCCATTGTGGGAAATTCTGTTGTGCTCTTACCTGCGGCTCCAGTGTCTGAGGTCAAAACTGGGCCAGTGACCTGTGTGAAACTGGGCTTAGCTAAGGACTTTCTCCACCGGGTGAAAGTGAAGGAGGGCAACGAAACAGTACAGCCCCTTCAACAGAAACTGCAGAGACTTCCTCTCTCCGTGAGACAAGCCGTCTCCACGGAGCTCGAGAGACTGTTACAGATGGACGTAATAGAGAGGATTGATGCATCTCCATGGGTCTCACCCATCGTGGTCACGCAACGGAAGAACGGTGCGGGGAGGCTGTGCGTGGACTTAAGTGAGCCTAGCAAGGCAGTAGTGATGGACAGTTACCCGCTTCCTCATATGGAGAAATTGTTCTCCGAGATGTGTGGTGCTACAGTGTTTTCTACAATAGACCTCGCCAACGCTTATCATCAGATGCTCTTGGCAGAGGAGAGCCGAGACTTAACTGCATTCATAACGCATGATGGACTGTTCCGGTTCAAACGTGTACCATACGGACTATGCTCAGTCCCAAGTGCATTCTCCAAGATGATGTCGCTTGTACTGAAAAGCTGCAAGGGGGTCCAGTTTTACTTGGATGAGGTCACGGGAAGGTCAAGGCAGCACAGGACCTCAACTTACAGGAGGTGCTCGCCGCGATCAAGCGGGCCGGCCTCCAGCTAAACGAGGAAAAATGCCAGTTCAATCAGTCCAGCCTGCGGTTCCTTGGGCACACGATTTCTGCCCTAGGGGCCTACAGCCACTCACGGAGCACGTCAAAGCCATCACAGAGGCTCCGGCGCCGACAGATGCTACAGCACTGCGCTCATTCCTGGGGCTCACAGCGTGGTAGGGCTGCACGATTCAGGGGAAAATGTGAATCACGATTTTTTTTGCTTAGAATCGATATCACGATTTTCTGCCATGATTTTTTTCTCACAAATAACATTTTTTTAATTGGCCTCTGCTGAAATCCGATTGGCCCCTGACGTGCTCCTGTACCTTGAATCATTGATGAGAAAAACTACTGGAGAATTCAACGATCACAGATGCAATTCTGCAATTCTGAACGTTATGCTAGGCAGGAGAAAGAATCCATAAACTACTAACAATAAACTGTGTATAATATACCTTTAGGCTTAATGACATTTAACTAAACAAATATAGGCTATTATATAAAATACATTATTTGAATACGCCCCAAATTACAACTAATATATTTTATTGATACTGATAGAGCAACGATTTCATCATTTTAAACTGTAATTCAATAGAAAAATATTAAAATAATATTAGCAATAAAGAGCTGTAGGTAGCTTTCGCCAGAGAGCATGGCTTTCTGGTACTTCAACAAAAACGTTAATAACATTCAAAATTAACTGATTAACGACCGGCCATGCATAGACTTTGAGCGACCAAGCCAGCCAGCGACCACAGCGACTGAAAGCAGCCAGACGAGCGACCAACACCGACCAATGTGACCTACGGGCCACTCAGAGAGTTCGGCCTTCCTCGGCCCGAGGGTGGGCGGCGGGTCGCCAGCAGAAACCTGCATATTCCCTTTTTCCGCCAAGATAATAATAATAACAATAAATAAAATTTATATAGCGCTTAATATGGTACTCTAAGAGATTACATATTGCCCTATCTAAACTATGTAACAGACAAATATTAGGCTAGGATTAAAATAGCTAGGATTATAATATTAGACTAGGATTAAAAGAAAAACAGAGGTTAAACATGAAGAATAAGGTGGGAGTTAGGTGGGGAAGGCTTGTCTAAAAAGGTATGTTTTGAGTGCAGATTTGAAAGAAGAGACGGTTGATGCGCTAGGGGCAGTCGAAACAGCGACCAATCAACCCATAAAGTGTTATAGAACCATCACAATGACTCTTTACCTGTTATATTAAGGTAAATTAACTCAAAAAAGTTGCATAGTTCCCTTTTAATGGCCCGTTTCAGAAAAATCCTAGAACTGCCACTGTTCCCGGGGCCTTTCTCACGTGACCATTCGTTTGAAGCAGTCGACTGGAGTGAGTTATGAGTGAATAAACGAGTAACGATTGTTTGATCTTCGTCCACACTTAGAGCATAAAAAAACACATTTCAAATAAAACAATTGAGATGTCGTCCATGCAGGCAAGTATTTATTTTTACAAGTTAACGAATTAATAGATTATAAATAAATCATAAATAAATATTTCACAAAAATATTGAATAACTTAGACTTCAATAAATAGAAAACCTTAAAACATCTTGAGTTAAACAAGTTAATAAATTAGGAAATAAATAAATACACGTTTCAAAACAATTGAAACATTAATTTGTGTCTTAAATAAATTAGGCAATGTTGGCCTATGAATAGTGGAAAGTAGGAAGTAATCCATAGTTGGAATTGCCAGGTAACGGCTGGTAGAGTTTGCATGGGTGAATGGGAATCATTCATCACTTATGGTTCATTTACTGGGCAGAGTATATGTGGCCGAGAGCCCTGTTTATAGTGATTGCACGGACCTCGAAACCCCTGAGCATTCTTGCAAGAGTCTTCCTTTCTTCGAAAGAATTTGTAGGTTTCACAACTGCAGCCGCCTGCAGATTTACACATACAAATCGATGATTGGGTTAATATATACAGTTATTATAGTAAAAATGATATTAATAAATACATGTTACAATCATCAAACATGATAATTGTCACATGTCTCGTCAAAGCAAAACCTTACACATGTGTACACCAATTTTGAGTAAAGTGACCAAATTATTTACTTTATGTTGCAATTTTCTTGCAGATAAAATACTGAATATAAACATAAACATCAAAGGATAGGAAAACTCTTATAGGCCTACCGTCTTTTTTGGCAGCTCTGATGAAGTCTGTAGGCCGCAGCTCTGTGGAGATCAACATATCAGTCCGTATAGTTTTTATAAAATGGGGATTCAGCCGTTTGCTCAACCATTTATCATTTAAATACAGTTTTAGTTTTTAGAGACTAGAGACAAGGCGGGTTTGTTTTTGCCAATGCATGGCCCCCACTATACCTTCATGACACACTCGACGCTCTTTTGCAGAGCGGTACCAATAGCGGTGCGAAGTTCATTTGTTTCCTCCAACTTTCGGCTGTCGGATACGACATCCGACAGGACATTTCTGTAGTACACCAAATCCTGCTCCACATTGTTAAGACACAATTCCTAGAATGATAATGACAATAATACAAATAAAAAGAATGACGATAATAAGAATATTTATAATAATAATAACATAGTAACCTTATAATGAATAATAAGAAAACAAAGAAGAAAAGCTACTAAATGAGATGAGGGTTATTCCAGCCTTTTCAATGGCAGTCATCACCAAAAAGGCTTTGTGTCGATACCTTGTTAAATTCTGAGCGGGTGTCTCCAGAGCATGTAGATCCCTATCGGAAGAAAATATTTGTTCAGAGCAAGACACACAGGCTATTCAAATACCGGTAGTTTACATCTCTTCTCCATTTCCACTGAATCCCCTAACTCGGATCAAAGCTCCAACTATACAGAAAGTGTCACCAACCATGGGCCTGCACACTGCTGCGGTCTGTGTGGTCGGGTTCAGCTCCAGCTCCAGATCTTGGAACGGGGCACCTAAGCAGAATCCGTTGTGCTGGCCCACTGTGTTATTCTGATGAGAAGTGTCGGCTCACAAATAAGTAACCATCCCTTGCGGTTGAGTGACTGTGTATTGGGTATCGATGGAAAGGTATTCGGTGCTGTTTTACCTCTGTACATGTCGCTTGGATAACGGAAAGCATTTTCTGGGCATCCTGTATACAGTTTACACCGATTTTTTTTGTGACTGGCACGGAGGACACCAGCCAGAACAGACAGGTAAAAGCCAGAATAAGCATGTTCTGAGACAAGTCTGGTTATACAAAAAAGACAGAAAGGCAACAATTTGTTAAAAGCAGAACATAATGAAGATGAACACTGTTTTGACACTTTTAGATCTACTTACATAGTTTAAGAGCTGCCATCTTATACGTCTGTGTGAGATGAGGTGTTCCAGAGCGACTGATTGTGAATGCTGAATTTGTTTACTCTAGGCTGTGATCCTGGAGTATTTATACTAGTTATACCAGTTTAAGGACTGAGGCTTCCCATACGTCATCATCGGGCTACGCTTTGAAACCACCGCTTTTCGGTGGTTTCAAGTCAACAACCCACAGGGCTTAAAACACTTCCATTGTGTGATACACTGTGTGTATTTCAAATTGTATGCTTCCCAGATAAGAAAGATTAGAAAAAATATTATTTTAATGACTTGACATTTTGCATGCACTGACTCACATAATGGGTAGAAATATACATAATGCGAATACATGATGTGAGAAGGCCTACAACAAATGGTTTTCAATGTATCATTGGATGCCACAAATATCGGTATATGACACTATTTATTGCTCCACTAATACATACATGACAAATAAAACCTGTAGGCTACATATACTTTTTTGACACTTCTGCTGAATATTGTAACATTTGCTAATACAATCGCCGATATAATCTTGGATAATAGCTTATGTGTGTGGTATTGTAGTCACAATTGGAAATTCTATAGGCTTGTGTGCCATATGCCCAAAAGATGCAATCGAATAAAGAGCGGACACTTTATAGACAGGCACAATTATATATATAGGCCTATTTTATTGGCTGCTGAATTCATTTAGGCAAATTTTATTGACACTTTTTAGGTAGGTAGTATTGAACAACAATTGGCTTTCAATGTTTCATTGGACACGCAGGTGAAACCCTCCCCCCCCATTTTAGCGAAACCACTGTGGTTAAGAGCGAGATCCTCTAGTGCAAACACTTGGTGAAACTGCAGGGGCAAAAGTGAATGTCAGTCGAATATCACTTGAATATCCTCCTTTAAACTCATCGCAGCGGTCTGCAACCACGACCTCAACACTGGGCCCATGTCGTCATTAGCTCTAGACAACATGAATGGAAATGGTGTGCTGGGCCTTAATGAAGCGGAAGAGCAACCACAAACTCTCTGTCCCCAACCAACATGCCGGTTTGCTGGTTTCAGGCTAAATCAAAAGGTTATTCTGGCAAAAATTGAACCCAGGGTCTGTTTCAGCATGAAGACCGATAAAATAAGCCCTCCAGACACATTTTTTCGATTCGCGGGCAAGCTCTATACTTGATTATCAACGAAAAAAAGTGTCTGGAGGGCTTATTTTATGAAACTTCATGACGAAAAAGACCCTGGTTTCAATTCTCGCCCGAATTTCACTTTAAAGGGGTACTCTAACATTTGATCACATTCATGGCTCCCAAGCAGCGGCAGCCACCATTAGTTTGTGATTACCATGTTGGCAGTGGCATAGGGGAGGGGCCCGCAAGGCCCTGGGGCCTCCACGTCTTTGGGACCCTCTTACCCTCTAAGGTGAGGAGGCAAACCTTCATTGTGCTATTAGCATCGATATTTGCACCCAGCAGTGGAAACAATCTATAATGTGTCCAATTGATGGCGGGAAGTGAATGGCCGACTGACTGTGGCTAAAAATGTAATCAAAACATAACTTTAATTTCTTAAAGGTCCCATGACATACCCCCAGGTGTGAGTGTGATTAGCCATTAGAAGCCGGAAAATCAGCCTCTTCTGAAATCACAGGTGGGTGTGTCCGCCTAGATGTGTGCTGGATCGGTCAGTTAACCAGCCTACCCAGTGGACTGTAGCAAACGTTGCTCATCTATCCATCATACATCTAGGTTGAAATTTCAGATTTCAGAAGAGGCAGATTTTCAAAACAGCTTGTAATGGCTAATCACACTCATACCTGGTGGTATGATATATCACCTTTAATAACTTCATAATGAAGTAAAGCTGTCTAAAGGTACCTCTCAAAGAGAATATGGATATAACTATGGCCACTGAGAGCATGCCTGAAACCAGCTATGAGGTCATTTTCTGGACCTCACTATTTTAGCGAGGACCATAAGTAAATAAGTAAGTACGTAAGTAAATAGGTACGGTAAGTCTTTTATAACCCCATTCACTACCCTGAGAAAAGACCTACATTGAGATGAGGTCTGGGAACCACACATTAATTTTCTCGTATTTGAGGCGTGGTTTACGATTGCCCGGAGCAGTTTATTGACCGCTACGAATGTCTATCATATTAGTCTGTACGTAGCTCATAGCCTATCGTATCAATTATACCAGAGGACGTATTTAGAGCGACAGAAATTCGATGAGGAAGAAGACGATGGGTGTGTCGCATAGACGCCGTCATCGTCTCGCCGTCCCTCCCGTTCTGTGATTGGTTCCCTATCTCAGGTGAAAATCGGATCCATGGAAACCAGGCTGCCTTGCAGCGCATAATGAAGTTGCGCGCATAATAAAAGGCAGCATGGGTATTCCCAGGCTGGGGGGGGGGGGGGGATTTTAAGTCCAATATTTATACATAACGTCAAAATACAACACTTTGAATAAGAATAATATGTCAAAGTTAGATCAAACTAATAGTCCATATATTTCATTTAGACCATACGGTGGCGCTGAGCATTCATAAAAAAAAGAAGTTTCACACCATATATAGCCGTTAGCACACCAGGATCTCGTATTACGAAAAAATATCTCGTAATAACAAGATCTTTTTTTCGTAATTAAGACATCAGGATCTCGTAATTATGAGAAAAGATCTCGTAATTACGAGATCCTGATAATTACGAGAAAAAATTAACGGCCCCACTGCCACTATTGAACACGCATTGGCACAGTAGAGCCAATGCGTGTTCATGGAGAGGTTCAATAACATTGGTAAATTTGATACTTACAATGTAGAGGCTAAATACTAATGGACATTTCAGTGAAAGTATAGATACATTTAGTAGATAATGGTCTTACGTTTTTTTTGTTTTTTTTAAGTAGTGTTGCTTTAGCTAACAGGCGGCAGCTGTTAGCGCCATGGTTAGCTCTAGGTAGCTTAGCCAACAAGGGAGTCTAACCTGTAGGCATATGACTTTCCCAATTGTAAACAGAAGTGCACTCCGCGCCGCGGTAAAGAGATGACAGACCAAACTCCATACGATGATGGTCTGTGGGATTTTCTACGAAAAAGAGGAGTTACTGAAGAAAACATTAACCGAATGCAAGAAGAACAGGTAAGCTAAAATGTCACAG
>OLKM01000549.1:117327-130246 GCA_900291075.1 Melanogrammus aeglefinus | reverse complement strand
ACTTATCTATGATGGCTTAAAGAGCGGCAGATGGAGACAAATAATTAGAGAAGGTGGCTAATCTAACAAATTTCTTTTGCGCGATTAATAATTTCTGTAAATTAGAAGGATAAGTGCTGGCCCAAACAATATTACCGTAACTGAGATGTGGATGAATTAAGCTATAATACAGTATATTTAAAACTTTCTGAGATATGAAATCACGAATTTTTCTGATGATACCAATGGATTTCAACACTTTATTATTAACAAGTTTAATATGTTCGGACCATGACAACCTCTCATCAATTAATACCCCTAAAAATTTGGTGGAGGAAACCTGAATTATATCATTATCCCCAATAGTGATTTTAGCGCTGGATTTACAATATTTTTTCCCGTAAATATAATAAAATTAGTTTTTTTTACATTTAATGTCAACTTATTTATCTGGAACCATTCAGAAAATTTAATAATGCCAGAATTGGCTTCACTAATTAAAGAATCAAAGTGACTGTGAGTCAAAATCAGATTAGTATCATAAGCAAAAAGTATTGGTAGCATCGTGGAAGAAACAGTTGCAAGGTCATTAATGTAAACAAGGAACAATAATGGACCAAGTATGGAACCCTGGGGGACACCATATGTTAACTGGGCTCTGGAAGAAGTACAACCATTGACATAAACAAACTGTTCTCGGTTTGAAACATAATTAACAAGCCAAATATATGAATAATCATGAAAACCATAACGATGTAACTTAAAGTAAAATAGTGTGGTCAACAGTTTATTGTTATTTATAGCTGTATAGATTTTTTCAACCAGCTGTAAGAGGGCCATATCTATAGAATGATTTTCCCGGAAACCATATTGGTGCTCGTGTAAAATGCTGTGTTTATTTAAATGAGATAAGATTCTTTTTTGTACCAGTTTTTCTAGAATTTTTGAAAAACATGGTAAAATAGAAATTGGTCGATAGTTATTAAATTATCTTGTATCCCCAGTTTTATGAAGTGGGATAACTTTAGCAATTTTTAGATCTTTAGGCACACATCCCGTCTGCAACGATAGATTGAAAATATACGTTAATGGTTCAACAATAGATGAAGACACAGATTTAATCAATGAAGCACAGATATCGTCATGGCCCGCAGCAGATATTTTCAATCTGCCAATGATTTCCATCACTTCTGCTATGTCTGTATTTTCAAACTGTAAAAGAGGGGGGAAGTTACCCTTTATGTAATCCAATGGATTTCTGTTAGAAGGTTTAATGTTCTTTGACAAAGAGGAACCCACTTGTGCAAAGAAATTATTAAATTCACAAGAAATTACATAAGGATCAGTAAATGATACACCACCTTCATTGAACTCTGAAGGATGAGAAACAGAAGACTTTTATTTATTCATAAGTTGATTGATAACCTTCCAAGTAGACCTGATATCGGTGGAATATTCTTTGAGTTTGTTGCTGAAATATATTTTTTTGGCTATTCGAATTAAATGATTATATTTGTTTCTATATGTTTTGTACTTTTTTGAATTCAGAGGTGTAGGATTGGTAAGAAACCTCTTATATATTATTTATATATATTTATCTTATTATTTTTATTCGGTACAGCAAGGTTCTTTTTTGATTGTACCAGTGGAAAGCATAAATGAAATGCCGAATTAAAGGTTGTCACAAAAATCTGATAAGCAGACTCAGCATCTGTATGTTTGTAAACGTTTTCCCATGTCATCAATCAACTTTTTGAACCGTTCAGTATTTTGCCGATTAAATAATCGACGTACAGTACAGGAATTTGTACCAACAGGGCCAGTCTTGTCAGAGATAGAAAAATGAAAAATGGGAAAATGATCTAAGTTATCAGTGAAAAGGATGCCTGATTTAGTTGTATTATTCACAGAGTTAGTAAAGATATTGTCAATTAGGGTGGCAGATGATTTTGTCACTCTTGTTGGCTTGTTAATAAGAGGATAAAAAGAACAGGAAAACAAAATATTAAGAAAGTCTGCAGTCCGAGCCTGAGTTTCACATTTGAATAAATCAAGGTTAAAGTCCCCCAGTAGAAAACATAGTTTCCTTTCCGTATTCATCATTTCTAATATTGACCCAAGTGTATCATTAAAACTTACTGAGTCTGTATCAGGGGGCCTGTAAACACATCCAATGATAACATTTCTGCCACTAAAAAATGAACAAGAGGTAATTTCAATAAACAGGGCTTCAACATCAATGTTTTTCAATTCATGGACCAGATCTTCTCTAACACAAAATTGTAGGCTGGTATGAACATAAATTGACACACCACCCCCAGTTCTCCGTGGTCTACAACAGTGAACTGCCTTATATAAAGGTATATCATATAACATTTCTGTTGAATCTGCCAGCCAAGTTTCTGACAGGGCGATAATAGACAATTCATGATTGAGAGAAGATAAATAATTAGTAAAATCATTATTCATTTTTGGAAGATTACGAGCATTCAAATGACAAGTAGAAAAGGATGAATTTGAGAAACCCTCATGTAAATTTTTAAATTGTTGAACATTATAATATTCACAAATGGTAGACAAATTGCTGGTAAATTTAAGACAATTTGAGTCTGGATCAGCAGAGTCAGTAGAACCATCAGTTCCGTTTAACTCAAAAGGGTTGAAAACATGCTCAGCACAAAAGTCCTTTAAGTCAACATCAGTTAAAAACTCATTCATAATATGACAAAGGAGAAAAGAAAAAAAAACAAGTAGCACTTTAAGCTGCTAGGTTATGAACCAATTTGTCTATAGAAGACTCATGCATAAGCATTAGGTGTTGATTTACATGTGGTGGGCTTGGATGAGGGAGCGTGAACAATCAGCTGGTCATACTTTAGATAAGCAATGTTACCTTTCATTCGTTCCTCCTTAAGCCTTGGCAGTAACTCCTTCCTTTTGGAGCGCACCCTCTCAGAGAAGTCCTCATTAATAAAGAACTTAGTGCCCTTCAGACACTTGGATTGATATATCTAGAGGGAGTGTAAGGTAAGAAATTCTAGAAAATTCAAATTGTCTTAGTTTTCTACGATTTCTTTAATTCATGCTGGTTTCAGTAATCCCATGGTAACTAAATACCTAAGTAATCCTAATTAATTTATGACTCATATAATTGTTATTTTTTTCAGATAGGACAGGAGGAGGCCGACATGTCACTATCGTTAATGATGCCAACTGACCGCACTATGGGGTCCATAAACTAGCAGCAGCAGCACTAAGATGCAACCTCACGAAAATATGTGACACTGTCACGTCATTTAAGGGGACATATTATGAAAACAGCACTTTTCCTGGGATTTGGGGTGTTGTTGTGGGTAGATGGTGCTCCCACACGCATATAAACTTTGAAATAAGTCTGTACATGATTTTTTGAGTGAAATACGAATTTCTGGAAGCAGCCCACCTCCAGCTACCAAACAAGCGAGTCAGTTTCGGCGCCCCCTCCTACGTAGGAAGGGGGCACATTTGAATATTACCTCCCACTTCCCCACTCCCCTCCAATCAGAGCATCGCTAAGATTTTGTAGTGTGGACGAGCAGTGGACGAGCAGCTCCGTTGGGGGTAAAGGCCTATTCATACCTCCGGATTCGGACGAAATTCGTCAGTCCGCCCCAAACGTTGCCTCCGGAGCTACCCTTCATACCTCCGTCTGGTTTCAGTCTTGTTATCGATGTTACGCAATACATCCTCTAGAGGGCCCTGTCCTGTCTATAAAAATACCGGCATCCGACAATCTCAAAATCTATCAGTCTCAAAACATGGCATCTGTAGAGGAGTTGATTTTACTTCGTCTCATCCGAAATCGCAGACAAAGGCGCAAAAAGTGTACGTGGCGGTGGCCATGTGAGACCACTCAATGAGAAACCGTCACATCAAATGGCGAGTTTGTTTCTTTAGTTCTGCCGATGAGAGAGCGCTATTTCCTCCCAGCTGTTCATGCATCGTTGTGTTTGTCGCGGATGAACCTGGCACGGTAGAATCATAACAGGTGGATATACCCCCCTCACCAACTCGCAGATCCTCTCCTCCAAATTTTGCGCCATTTATATAAATGTCCCGTTCTCTCTACTTCGTTTGGTTTAAGATTCGCGAATGGTCTCACTTTTGACTCTATACTGCCGCCTCGATTTCCGGTGGTATTGCTCCGGTTCTCCCGGAGCACTCCGGATAGGTAAGCTCAGAGGCGACGGACTCGATGACGGACGAAACACCTCCTGGACCGGGCGAAACGGTCCGTATCCGTGTTTACCGTAGGGTGTGAATGGGCCTTTTCTCTGCGCTAGCTCACCCCGCCGGAGCTGACATGGAGTAGAAAGGGATTGTACTCCCGGAGCTGAGCTTGCCGGACTGCCACCGAGCTACCCCCAGCCGGAGCTGCTAGTCTGCTGGAGCTGCCACCTAGCTTCGGCGCCAGTTCAGATCCCTGAGTACACGTGCTGGACTGCGGCCGGACAGCTTCGACACGGCGGCCGGCAGCTCCCGGCCGCGGGGAGCTCGGAGGCAGTCCGGCAGCTCAGCTCCCGGAGGCAGTCCGGCAGCTCAGCTCCCGGAGTACAATCCTTTTCTTCTCCATGTCGCGGTTCATGGACTTCAAGAGAGTCATGCCAAAGTTCCTTGCCCCCCAATTCTTCTCAACCATGACCGAGATATTCCCCCCACTACGAGTCTTTACTTGTGAAAGTACCAGAGACGTCAGACACAGTCTTTATTATTCATAATATCATCCGAGGCGCACATAGCTTTTTGGCCGTGATATTAGATAGATTTTATAAAATACTAGTATATAATTTATTATATTATGTTATATTTATATTATATCTCAATAGAGCTCGAGGAGTCAGCAAACAGCAACAAATCCCTTCTCCTCCATGCTGTGGTTCAGTCTGACAGCTCATTGGTCAATGGTCCAGCAGCTCATTTGCATCAATCACAGCACAGAAACAGCGTATTCTGAAGGGACTTGAAAAACAGGGGAAATTACGGTGGCGGCTGAGCATTCACAAAAAAAAAATGTTTCACACGTTAGCACACCAGGATCTCGTAATTACGAGAAAAGATCTTGTAATTACGACATCAGGGTCTCGTAATTACGAGATCTTTTCTCGTAAATTACGACATCAGGAATCTCCGTAATTATGAGATCTCTCGAGATCCATAAGGAGAAAAAAATATGAACCCACTGCCACTACTTTGCTCAGTGGAGCCAATGCGTGTCCACGGAGAGGTTCAACATTGGTAAGCTTGATACTTACAATGTAGAGGCTAAATCATTGCTGTAACACGGGGAATCGGTTAGCCTAGTGATTGTTGTACTTGCACTTGGTTCCATGCACCGACAGCGATACATTGTTGCACTTCTTATGAAAAATGTACTTATTGTAAGTCGCTTTGGATAAAAGCGTCTGCTAAATGCCCTAAATGTAAATGTAAATACCAGAGATGTGGACTCGAGTCAGACTCGAGTCATGATTTTGATAACTTCAGACTCGACTTGACAAAACCACGCATAACTTGCGACTCGATTCAGGCAGTTTTTTTATATTAAAAACACCTGACCCGAGCGTTTTTTTACCAACTAAAAAACTGACAGGGGGGTTTTGTCTAGTTCATTCTAGAGCACAATGTTCTAGAGCACACTTACGCTGCAAATCGGTTACCGTATCAAAGTGGTTTGACTACGCTACCTGAATCAGTGTCCAACTAGTTACAATGTCGAGGATGCGGAAAATTAGCCCATTGTTTTGGCGTTAGATGCCAACGATGAAGATAACGACAAACCTTCCCGTTTATGGGTGCATAATATAATCCGGGGATGGCAGCAGTACGGTGCATTTCATAGTTTGATACAAGAGCTACGGTTTTGATAAATGCCACGGTTCAGTGCGTATTTCAGACTCGCACAAGAGTCCAATTTGAAAACCCTTTTGCGCATCGTTGCGCGCCTTCAATAATAAAGCAAGACACCCACATGAGGCAAGCCATATTTACACTACGTGTTTTGAGGACTTTCCTAGTGACGTAAGTTCTCGTTCATTTGGTCAGCTGTCAAAAAACTGCCTGACGTCCGGTGCTTTTTCTTGGGAGTTGAACTTTTCCCAACTTGAAAACCCACCCAGAGCGGTGAAAAAAAACCCGCTGGCAGCGGTGTTGTTATAAAGCAACCAAGGAATGCTTTTACAAAAACATTCTGTATCATAGGAATATAATGTTAAAACATCCACCTCGCACCTGGAAAAAAAAAACTGCCTGTGTGAAACACGCCCCTTAGACTTGACTGCTTTTGACTTTAGACATGTCTAACATATTTCCCGCCTGGAGGGCTAGACACCCAAGATGCATTCACTTCCGTGAAGATGAAAAAAACAAACAGCGACCGAAGACAAATCTTAACTTGTATCTTCAATAATATCAAAACGAAAATTCGATATCATTTATACTTTATTCAGAATAACAGTTTTAGTTTCATATTGGCTGCGTTTTAAGTTGGTCCCATTTGAAGCCGTCTGGCCAGCCCTCTGACACTTAAGACATCTCGTAACTTCATCATTTTTCCGTTTACCTAAAAAATGTGACAAATCTACACACTTGTATCTTCAATAGTATCCAAACGGAATTTCGATCGTTTTTCGTCGTACTTCTCACGCAGAGAAATTACCAGGATAGCGCCCCCACCAATTTGCGCCGGCTATATTTACACAGTGGAAGAGGTAGGAATCAAATGGGTTTCCCGTACATAGGGTAACAAGGCATCCTCTTTTGCCCGGATATGCCCTCTTTTTGAGACACTTAAAAATGTGTTGCGGAATTTCAAAATCGTTGAATTTGCGTTGCGTTTCTCTGAGTCGTTCACAAACTAGTTAGGCTACGCCCTCCCCTAGTCAGTTCTGTTCACTTTGCATTGGTGGAAGTGAGTAGGGGGAGTGGTTAAGTAGATCCTTCAGACTGGACGGTTTGACCTACTTAGTTACGGTCATGTTTTGTATTTATATTTTTTTTAACCATTATTGTTTTTATAGGGACAAACAATAACATATTTCTCCTACAGGGGATTGATAAAATTCTATAGATTGAACTGAAAGAAACACTTGGTCATACTTTACACACTTTACCACAGCATTGGCCACAGATATATTTTAGGAATTGTACTGATGCCACGTAAATATATAATTATTTTTTTGCACGTTTGCAACGTTTAAAAGTTCAGGGAAAAGAATATGCCTCCACTGGTGTTACATAAGCCTTTTGAGGCAGTGTTGTTTCTGAATATTAGTGTTAAGGGCCAATAATGCTATCATACATTAGTCATCATGTCTGTGGACACATTTGAATGCAGTCTTATTTGTCTTATTTGAATTAATGCATGTTAATATTACCCCCCCCCCCCTCCTGTGACACTGTACATTAGAGTGATATGTTGAAATTATGATCAATAGTCTAATAATGACATTATAAAGAAAAATACATGGTGACTTGTTCAAGAATTAAAAAGTCAGGGTTAGGGACTTGGACTTGACTTGACTTTGGTGTGACTTTGACTTGGATCGACTTGCCTTTCCCTGTCTTGACTTGGGACTCGACTTGGACTTGACTGCTAAGACTTGGGACTTACATGGGACTTGCCAAACAGTGACCTTGTCCCATCTCTGCTAAATACTAATGAACATTTCAGTGAAAGTATCGATAAATTTAACGGTTTTACGACCAAAAGTGCTTGCTTTTTTATTTCCTTTTCTTTTTTTAAGTAGTGTTGCTTTAGCTAACAGGCGAAGTAACGAAGTATCAGCTGTTAGCGCCATGGTTAGCTCTAGGTAGCTTGGCCAACAAGGGAGTCTAACCTGTAGGCATATGACTTTTCCAATTGTAAACAGAAGTGCACGCCACAGTAAAGAGATGACAGACCAAACACCATACGATGATGGTCTGTGGGATTTTCTACGAAAAAGAGGGGTTACTGAGGAAAACATTAACCGAATGCAAGAAGAAAAGGTAAGCTAAAATGTCTCTTTCTTGGCAAGAACGCAGAAAATATTTCCATAGGAAGTATGCACCGTCCTACATTAAACACATTCCATTAATTAAAAGTATTTAACTATTATCATAAAAATGTTCACATGTATCAAAAGTAACATCAAAGTAAAGTAGGCCTACTCATTGCAGTAAAAGTGCCCCTCAGTGTTTTAGTAGCCTATTCATTTATAGCCTATAGGATATTCTAGAATTATCCTGATATTACTGCTATATTACTATATTTTATTGCTGTCAAAGGTTGAGGTAATATGGACTACTTGTATAGGCCTACTGTAGTTAAGGGTTATTTAATCCTTAAAATCATATTCTGTCTCGCATTTGTCCTTGACAATCACGCACCTTTAAAAACTCCAGTCCTGTTTTCAACTTCGTGACAACGCATTTTCCAGCTAATCCAACAGGGTTTTTTAATTGTTTATTTAGCCTGAAAAATAAGGTGATATTCCTCACCCACAGAGAAATGCTTAATCCTCTAGTTTATTACAAACATTGATATAATGCAATGTAAAGTGCAGAAGAAACCGGCGTGTGCCCATATAGAGACCAGGGGGGTGCTAACAGCCACTTTCCCTTTGACCTATGACTAGATAAAATATTGCCTTTAGCCCTTTTTTGCAAGACAGTTTTGTTCTATTTCCTCTATTGTTTAGTTTTTAACGCGTAACCATGCAGCCAATTCTCCATGTAACAGTGTGTGTGTTACTTCCTAATGCCTGACAAAAGGCATTTTTATTCTAACCACACATAGCCTTACTTCCCCTAGTACAATTTAGCTTAGTAAATAACAAAGTTAAAATAAATCATATTTTAGTAAATGTGTAAACATGACTGGTATACCTTGGATAAACATTTGTTGTTGGTAAAAATTGTGAAATCACAATGCTGAAAAAAAAACAGCATTATTACAACAATGTATTTTACAGTATATAATCTGGTATGAACAGTGAGACCAAATCTGGCATTGAAGAATAGTTTTTGCTAATGTTTATTGTTTCTTCACACAGATTGAACATATCATCATCAGACGAGAATTTGGAGCGATTTTCTTCACTTGCTTTGCTATATACACCGTTATGGTTGATAGGATTGCTACGAAGCGCTACTGTCTGGAGAAAAAAAAACGAAAAGATGACAGTAGTTCAAGGATGCCCCTTCTTGAAAAACTGAGAAAGAAAATGAGGACAGCAACAGCAAGCCATAATGAGGAGTCTGAAGAGGAACCTGGGCCTTCAAGAAGAGCAAATGATCGATCTAAAAATGCTAGAAAGAGTTCAAGAAAATTGAGTTGGGCTGGATCCATGAGGGAAAACAAGTGAGAAAGCGTTGTGGTGGGGGAACCAGGGTACTTGATGTATCCAAGGATTCGACCAAAAAAGACATTTTGTTTCATGCAAAAGAACTGTTTTTTCCACAAGGTGACTCGAAAAAAGGAAAATGGGAAGACTTCATTCACAATGTTTTTGACTTTAAAGAATCAGAACTTGATGAGAGAACTACTGTTGGTGAGTTGTACACATTGTCAAAATTTGGGATTTTAAGGTTTTACCTTAGCACAAAGTGTTACGTCTGACACAGACGAGGACAGCATAGAGAGAGATGGTGACACTAAAGGAGAGCAGCAGAGAGAGACCGATTCTGATGGGGACCAGGAAAAGCCAGCTAGTATTGCTACTCCACTGTTCATTCAGCTGCTGGTGAAGTTGTTGATCTTACCTGAGGCTCTCAGTCTTATGATTCAGAGGTGTTCATCGGGGGCCTACCTGTTGTATCCTCTGCAGGGCAGCTGGATGACACTATTCCACTATTTTCCACATCAATTCCTGATTTAGGAGATTGTGCTGACCATGCTGTCCATTCAAGTGGTAATTCACACTATGATGCACTCTCGGAGATCCAGCTGGATGACGCTTTTCCAGTGTTAGCTGCTGAGGAACTGGAAGTCATCAACGTTTCCCACTACACATCAACTCCTTTCTCAGAGGACCATACTGACCATTCAGGTTTGGATGCAGGCTATGAGCGACTTTATGTCACTATTCAACTTCACAGAGTAAATCTTTTTGAAGATATGATTTTTCAGTTCAAGGATGAGTCGATTCTTAACTACTCTCTAAAGTACAGCTTTATTAATGAAAAAGGTGCAGATGCAGATGATGTGGCCAGGGATGTTTATGCTGCATTTTGGACAGAATTCTTGGATTGTGCAGCAGAGGGAACAGAAATGAGAGTGCCATGCCTGTCACCATAATGGCAAGAGGAGTGGAAGGCTGTGGGAAGAAGAATATTGGCAAAGGGATTCATGGATCAAGGATACTTTCCTTTGCGCCTTGCCCCAGCATTTACCACAGCACTTATATTTGGAGAGCATGCTCTGTCTTCTGATATTCTGTGTAAATCTCTGCTCTTGTACCTGAGTCATTGCGAGAGAGATCTTTTAGCCACTGCTTTGAAGGAAGACCTGGACAGTGATGGCCAGGATGAGTTGTAAGATTTACTGGATCGAATGGGAGTGAAAACAGTTCCATCGAGAGACAACCTCAAAGCAGTCCTCCTTCAAGTGGCACACAAGCAGTTAATTCAGACACCAAAGTATGCTCTTGACAACATGTCAGCTGTGGCAGGAAAAGACCTAACTACACAGAAAAAATACAGTGTATGTATGCAGACAAGAAACCAACATGCAGGAAAGTTTTAAAGCTGATTGAAGCAAGGCCAGTGACTCCAGCTGACAGACAAGCCCTTGGATTTCTGCAACAATGCATCAGAGGGTTGGATGAGATGGGTCTCAGAAGGCTGCTGAGATTTGTGACGGGCTCAGATGTCATCTGTGTCACAGGAATCCACGTCACATTTACAGCATTGGAGGGACAGGCTCGTCGACCTGTTGCACATACATGTGGACCACTTTTGGAGTTGCCTTCTACATAATACTCCTACCCAGTGCTGCGTGTGGAGATGGAGAATGTTCTAACAAGTAATAACTACAATATGGATATTGTGTAGTGAGACAATGCACATATTGTGAACGCACCCCTGGGGGTCCATATTGGAATTCTGAATGGAACTGAATAGAAATGTAATTGTTTAAACCTCAGGAAGTAGACATTTTCTGTGTCAGAAATTAGGAACCAATTAGCTTAGTAAAAACTGACCTTGCTTCTTTGCACCAGCAACTTACGGAAGTTGAAGGGTTGATTTTGTACAGTTTTTTGGGGGGGGAATTATTTGATATGCCAAAGCCCCTCGAATATTGATGGGTTAATTGTTTAATGGAAACCAGAGGTGGAAATGTTGTTGTCGTGGTTTTTAAAAGGGCATGTGGCTGGCCCCTCACATTGCATTTCTTAAAAGTCGAATCAGCAGTACATTATGTGTTTAACGGTATACTATGCATTATTGTTCAAAAAACGTCTCACTTCAAGCTCTTTTCCAATTCATGAGCTAAATTGTTTTCATACAAATCAATAAAATATTGTTTTTGTGGGGCAATATAATTGTTGTCCTATCTGACCACATTAGATTTTGTTTTAAAGGGAAACTATGCAACCTTTCTGTCTTAATTGACCTTAATATAACAGGTTAAGAGTCATTGTGATGGTTCTATAACACTTTATGGGTCGATTGGTCGCTGTTTCGACTCCCCATAGCGCATCTTGGCGGAAAAAGGGAATATGCAAGTGTCTGCCGGCGACCCGCCGCTGATGCCGTGTTCCGATATCCATACTTCCATGAGTACACTTAAACGAAGTACACTATCCACACTCACTTAACTGCGCTAAATTTTCAGATGACAAGTGCTGTGCCCAAATCGAATATACGTTGGTGCACTTAACCGGAATTTAATGATTGCGAACTGCCCGTGGTGCCTCCTCCCCGCAATAAACATCCCGCTTTGAACGGGCTAGAACGCTTTAACGCCTAGTCACTAATAAATACTAATAAAAACTACAAAAATGACTCAAATTTATGCAGGCTATGTGGAAAATGCGCAGACTTTGGCTCAGCCTGGCTTGCCCTCTTCCCGCTACTTAGCAAAATGGCTGCCCGTTTGAGTACGAAAAGTGTACATCGCCACGCACTTCGCGATTTGACAGTTTCAAGACACTTATTTTCGCCCGATCTGAATCGGAACGCCCTACTACGTACTCCAAAGCTTAGGCTAGTAAGTACGGATATTATGGATATTGGAACACTACACCGGTCTCTTGATGTTGATATAGTATCTGTAAAAATTGTGTTTGCTTGACCGTTTTGTTGTGAGCCCTGTATGTTTCTAGCTTGCTTGCTGGGGTGTTAGCAATACTCGCTTACCAAAAACACGTTTGTTTTTCAATGGTTGTTTTGCTGTTCGTCTGTCTGCCCCCAGATACAGGCTAAATCCCTGAATCTAGATTCTTGTTTATTAAGATCACTAGACCGCCATTTCGAATGCCGTTATATCATGTGATATGTCCGGCTGGCCATATTATGAGCCGCTAGCACGAGAGCTGCTAGTTAGCACATATTCGTCGGGAACAGGACTGTTACGATACGTGAATGTCCATTATAGCTTTAGCCCATGTTTACCTTGGTGTAGTTCCCCGCTTGTAAAACCTGTTTGTAAAAATTATTGGCTTTTGGTATTTTTTCTTAGTTACAAGCTTGGTAAACAGCATTGTTATAGCTTGATGACCCAAGTGGCTCGGCCTGCCTGCCCGCGGTAAGGCCACCACCCACATCCGAACATTGTGCAGAGTACAAGTGTCACGAGAAATCCAGAGAACCCTCAGAAGATGTTTACACAAACTAGCTGTAAGGCCAAAAACAAAACCTGTCTGTTCACTTGTCTGAACTGTCACATTTTTTCATATCCCAAAATAAAATATTTTTCTAA
>OLKM01000549.1:85145-114826 GCA_900291075.1 Melanogrammus aeglefinus | reverse complement strand
AGGTTCAGCGCAACCGAGAGTTAGTTGCTGCGGCAACATACACGACAAATCACACCGTATACGGTGTGAAACTTAACTTTTTTTTTGTGAATGCTCAGCGACGTGAAACGGTGTGAAACGGTGTGAAACGGTGTGAAACTTAACTTTTTTTTTGTGAATGCTCAGCGCCACCGTAGGGAATAATACATTTTTTTTCCCAAAAGCTATTTCCAGTAAACAAATTCAAAAACATGTTTTCTGGAACTCAAATACTATGTTTACTTGTTGGGAAAACACCATAGGCTAATATGTCTCCTTTAATCTATTGATTTGTGATCGGGGACAAGTATTTTCAAAATTTTCGTGCACAATTTTCAAACTCATGAATTTCAATTGGAAGTATTTGCCGTGTCACTAAGCACGACTTCCAAACCAATGTTCTGTCCGGGAGCATTCTCCCTAATATCCCTTAAGGAGCCCCGTGCAGATAATTTATTGTTAAAAATTGTCTGTGATAACTAACAATATGACAGCTTTTGGCCACCCGTTTCTACTTTTCTACTCTACTACACCTTTGATTCTGAGAAAATGTGACTGGTAGGCTATATTTAATCCACACATTCTCACTCCGAACGCGTCAATTTTTGACGAATGGTCAGTGACTTTGGCTTCAGCTTCTTACGCAACCCTTGTGCTTCTTTTTTCGACGCATGGGGATTTCAACTCGTTGCAATGTTATCCCTCCACAGCAATATATGAAGCTATGAGCATTCATCCCACATTGGCTAACGGAAGCCCCGACGGCTGCGCATAGAGACGCTATGAGCATCCATCCCATTGGCTAACGGAGGACTTCGTGCTTCTTTTTTCGACGCAGGGGGTTTTCCACTCATTACAATGTAATCCCTCCACGGCAATAGATGAAGCTATGAGCATTCATCCCATTGGCTAACGGAAGACCCGATGGCTGCACATTAACGGCGATTTTACAGGGAAATCTATGTGACAACTCAACACAACTACACCAACGTGTCCTTGTTAATTACACAACATGTATAAGGCTATGGACATCCGTTGTCCTGTTTTGTGCTTTGATTGAGAGAAACAATAATTTTTTTGATCAGTGTTGGGTAGCTAAGGTCGTTGCTGTAGAGACCAGGTCCGTCCGCTAGTTTAACAACTGACAGAGCAACCCTATCTCATCGAAATTACGTTGCCAGAGAACTATTCGGCATTCTCAATTAGGCCTAGGTGTCTGAAAAACGTATTTTGTCCGTGATTACGTTTTATTGAACATATCGCAAATACGAATTCGTTCTCAACATATTTTTTGTTATTTATTTAGGCTCCCTCTTGGATAGTTTACATTTAATTGAAACGTATCCTCAATAGGCTACATTAAACATCGATAACACATTATTGTCATTAAGGTATAGCCTGTAGGCCTGCCTCTCGGGGTAGCCTACGTTTGATTGTAATGTTAATAGTCCTACATACGTTATATCAACATGTCACAAGAGGCAACCCAGTCGCCAAAAGCGTTGACAGTGTACGTTTTCGTGAACACTGGATTACGTCGCATACACACACGCGCACACGTGCACACACAATGCCTTTCGCTGCTACAACAACAAAGAAAATAGAAGAAAAAGTTCCCTCAAATATTATTACTTTTAAAACAATGGCCAAAATGGAATATCTTATTATTTGGGCTGCTTCTAGGACATTTTGTGTGGATTTTGAACGGTATGTGGGCATAACGTTTTTTGCAGGACTTGGCAACCCTGCGCTGTTGCCCGAGGTCCTGAAATGCTCCGAAACAGATCTGATGAATGCCATTGGCAAAAGACTTGTATTGCCCCCGACCCCGCAACCCCCCCTGTCTTCAATAAATGCTATGGCAGAATAAAGAATAAATTCATGCATTATCATTCAACTTGAACATGTGTTTTTACAGTATAGAGTGGGGGAGGGATGACGTATGTTGGCCAACCCGGAAGTGAGCGTCGCCCTGGGTTCCCTTAACAACAACAGGTTTTTCCATTGGATTTTGGATGATTGCAGAAAATGTTGGCCTTTTTTAAGCACCTCCTCAAAAATTGAAAATAAATAAGCACTTGCTTAGTCATTTCCTGTAGGGCTGGAGCCACAGGTGCGTATGCGTCCTTTGAGACACCCTTTGATATATCAGAGACCCCAAGGTATAGCTTACTTGTAAATGTTCTCGACTCAGTCACCTATTGCATCTACTCCTTTAGGGCTTCGGCCTCCTAATTGATATTGATACCACCACCACTGGGACGTGGCAACAATTCTCCAAATCCATATGGGGAAGGGGGGGTGCTTGTGGACAGTAGGGGTTTACCAGACATAAATAGGAAGCACACTCAGGAGGAGGAATGACCTCTCACACATATTTAATTAATTGTTTCAAATAACCCTGCCTCGTTAAATAAATTAGCTTGGTGTTTTGCTTTCAAGAATGGGTGATAGACAAAGTCTAAACTGCAGAATATAAAAACATCCACCCATCCCTGCGATCGTCGAGCTTAGAGCCTCTGCACATCAACCCGTCCCCTCTGTGTTCACCCAGGAGCTGCAGCCCCAGAGCTGTGTCGCTGTCCCTACTGGTCCCCAGTCCTGGAGCTTCGGATCTCTGAGCTGCGTCGCTGTCCCCATGGACTGGTCATGCATAAACCATCCGTACGTAGGTGCTGCCTTTCCACCTTTACTGGACAGTTAAACTGGTTTACCATAGCAATTTAAACAGCCTATGAACAGTAACCTTACTGCCTTTACTGGAAGATTCTTTTCAATTTTTACCACACAATGCTCTTGGGTATTACAGGACGGTCAAATAGCCACTGAACGTGATGCTTGTCTTTACTGGCCAATATAGCCTCAAACTCTAACATGCTAGCCGGCTGTGTGCTTGTGTGTGTGTGTGTGTTGGGGGGGATTTATACGTATTCAACAATGACAATGACAATATATACTGCATATATATATATATATATATATATATTATATAATATATATATATATATTATATATATTATATCTGTGTATATTTAATCTATTTTGTACATATATTGTCATTAGGATAACATAATATGTCATAAAGGTTCATATATTATATAGTTATATATATATAATAATATATACTTATATATATATAATATATATTATATATATATATATATAATATATATAATATATATATATATATCTATATATTATATATGCATAAGATAGATAGATGGATGGATAGATTTTAGAGGTATAAATCCTAGATGTGTAGTACGACTGGTCCTTGTTGTGCGGTGCTAGAATAATGAGAAGCGTTTCTTCACCGGGCGCTAGGATCCAGAGGAATGAGTCTCTCTCTCTCTCTCTCTCTCTCTCTCTCTCTCTCTCTCTCTCTCTCTCTCTCTCTCTTCCTCTCTCTCTCTCTCTCTCTCTCTCTCTCTCTCTCTCTCTCTCTCTCTCTCTCTCTCTCTCTCTCCCTCTCTCTCTCGCTCCCTCTCTCCCTCTCTCCCTCTCCCTCTCCCTCTCGCTCCCTCCTCCCCTCTCTCTCTCTCTCTCTCTCTCTCTCTCTCTCTCTCTCTCTCTCTCTCTCTCTCTCTCTCTCTCTCTCTCTCTCTCTCTCTCTCTCTCTCTCTCTCTCTCTCTCTCTCTCTCTCTCTCTCTCTCTCTCTCTCTCTCTCTCTCTCCATCCTCGGCTTTCTCTCTGGACTGTTTTAAAGTCTCTGCCAGACTTGGGCTCACACGCTACTTCCTGGAGGGAGGAATGGAAAGCTTCCAGCCCTCTTCAACCATCCCCTCTGTGTTCACCCAGGAGCAGCAGCCCCAGCGCCGTATCGCTGTCCCTACTAGTCCCCAGTCCCGGAGCTTCGGATCTCTGAGCTGCGTCGCTGTCCCCATTAGTCCCCATTAGTCCCGGAGCCGCGGATCTCTGAGCCGCGTCGCTGTCCCCACTGGTCCCGGACCCGCGGATCTCTGCGCGCTCCACTGATACACGCTTCGTGACCATCCACCGAATGATGAGGTCTGCTTTGGGGAACATCGAGGAGCTGTGCGGCTGTAGATTCTGACAAGGAAAGACTCTTTTACACCGGTCTCAAACTCTCAGGTCGCCTGGTTATCATCCCCTGGTGAAGACCCCCTGGTTAAGACCCCCTGGTGATCCCCCGCGCCGCTTTACGCAGCAGGCGGCCAGCATCCAACCAAAGGATACCACGGTACCGCTTTACCAACATCTCTCCGCGATTGAAAAAAACCAAACAGTGGTCCGTGATTGAGGATACGGATTAGTGGTCCGTGACTTAGGATACCAAACAGTGGTACGTGACTGAGGATAACGAACCGCTGTCCGTGACTGAGGATACTGAGGATACCGAGCGGTGTCCGTGCTACCATGTGCAGGCTTCTGCGGTCGTGTTGCTGGTGGATTTTCCCCCTGATCTCCTCAGCCTTCTTTCTCTTGGGCGCCGACTGTCACCCAGGTAAGTTGGATCTCCAGATCCCTCGTCCCGTCTGCAGGTCAATAAGACCGTCATCATCCTATGTGGATATCATGCCATTTACCCAACGGAACGTGGCTTTAGGCTGTTTTATTGGGTCATTTGTAGGGAAAGCAGTCGCATGTGTTTTATGAACAGACTATATAGATTGATGTATTCAGGGAGCCAGAGCCAAACGTCTGAAAAAGGTTGGACCGCCGAGATGAAGCGTCCTGAATGATCCGCGTCCTGTAAACTCTGCCCCCAAAGCCTCTCGCTTCAACATCTGCTTTTTAACCCTTTCAACGCCTACCCAATGCATGCAGAGTAGGGCGAGGGGGATTCACGCAAAGCGTTGGGATGTGTTGCGTCAGGACGGAGGTCCATACCCCCCTCTGGTTTAGGAGGGGAGTGGTCTCAGCTGAAGGACTGAGGTCCAGGCCACCTCTGCTTCAGGAGGGGAGTGGTCCCAGCTGAAGAACTGAGGTCCAGACCCGCGTCTGGTTGAGGGGGGGGGAAGTGGTTTCAGGCAGTCAGGACTGAGGTCCAGATCTCCAGACCCGCCTCTGGTTGAAACCACATGTGGCCCTGCGTCCCGGTGCCCTGGTGTCACGTCGGGGTGGACACCCCCAGGTCCTCTCTGTTTCCACTCTCTATTCCAGTAAAACATCACCTATGGACCCTGTGTGGCGCATCTCCTAGTGGGCTTAATTTCACGACGTAGACATCCATCACATGGTTTATCATGTTAACTTGTGCAACTTTACGATGCGCAACAACAGCGTTTGGGAGGCTGAACACCGCGGATAGTGTCGGACACGTTCAGATCCAGTTTAATCTGGACTTAACCATATGGGAAAACTAAAATAATGCAATTTGAATCATGAAAACAATAGTGCTTTCCTTTGAGATTTAGCTTAAGGCAGTTTTGACCTTGACCCAAATGAAGTGCAATATCTGCAAACGACTTTTGGCTTTGGTCTGTTCCACCAATTACCAATGATTTCTCTCAGTTCTTTTTCCCTCATGTGCGCATCATTTGTGTGACGAGGCATCCTGTGTATCTTTTTCTCTTTTGTAAGGGTATGCATTGTTGTCTTAATAATGTAACTTATATACCCTGGTCCCATGAAGCCGTCTTGGTCCACATACCGCATCAAAACGTCCTGAATAGTAGAGCAGGAGTCCTCTTGTGTCTCTGAATATCTGTGTTTACATGTGTGTGTAAATACGGAATACAGATATCACTGACTCTGTGACCCACGATGAAGTGACAACTGTACAAATTAAGTGGGGCCGCAAATAGCGTTGAGTGAGTGATCTCACGTTGTTTTCACCAAGAATCCTGTGGCTTTGTTCTGTTAATATTTCACCTGGGCTCACAGGGAGAGAGGGCTTATCAAGACAGAGCAGCAGAGAGCTGCAGAGATGGGCTGAACCAAGCGGCTTTCCTTGAAGCGCTGTCTGGCGGCAGTGTGTGTGCACGCACAGGGGCTGAGGCTGCTTTCAGTGGCCGGGTGAATACCTAGTTAAGTGGGCGTTGTTGAAGGGAAGAGCAGGGGAGGAAACACTCACATGGTGCTGTGGGAGGCAGGCATCGAGTGAGGACGGCTTCCCCCCCCCCGCGCTTTGTCTTTAATCCTGCACTGCATTGTTCCGTAGATCATATCACACACTCACACACGTACGCATACACACACACACACATGCAAATTATAAAATATACACCATTGCACTGAGCACAGTCCACCATTTGCTGCGTGTATATGTTGAAAATAAGTCATTAATTCAGTCGTAACTATTATGGGATATGAGTTGTATTCGTCAGTAAGTAATTATCACAATATTTAACGAGGTTGTGAACCGTGAGATTTGAAATGTTAGATAAGAGATTGCGTTTTATAACGTACTAAAAAACTGTTCATAAGATAAGATGTGCGCTATTCCGAGATGGAGACATGAGGGATTTCCACTGTATGGTGAGAATAATGTGGTTTTCACTGTAGTTTGTTTAGTCATTGTACTTTTTCCCCTGTAGCTCAACCTGTAATTTAGTTTTCTGCAAACCTTACATTTTTCTTTTATGTTTTTTTAATGGAGCAAACTTACGTCCAACCCCCAAGGGTGAGTGGTGTCTCCCCTGGGACCCCCCCCCCCGCGCTCCCTCGTGGTGCATATATTCACCCCATCCAGCTGCCTCCGAGTGAGGCCTGGACCCCTGGCACGACACCCCGGACGGGCTCGGCATTGCTCCTTCTTCTTCTATAAAACAATATATAGATTTAGATATACAGAGATGGAAATAGATATATATGAGTGAGAATTAAATCTCGTAGAAATATAACAACCATCAACATTTCAAATCTTTTTAGCGTGTCATTTATCTGTGACTGAAACGTAGCCGGTACGCAGCTCTCACACACACCACACACACACACACGTCTGTGTGTGTGTGTGTGTGTGTGAGAGCTGCAAGGGGGACACTGATCCGTCAGCTCAAACACTGCCTGTCCTCATCATTTACTCCATAACCTGCCAGCCAATCAGAGGACACAGAGCCCCGATCACACACGTACCACCACCAGACCAGACGCCCTCCGTACAGGACGGAGGCGGGGCCTGTAGCATAAGGATAATCTCCTCCTCAGATAAGAGGAGGAGGAGGAGGAGGGAGACGTTAATGGGAGGAAGAGAACCGGAGAGCAAAAGACGGACGAGAGGGAGAGTCAGGGCTTCGGTCTGTCGCAGGCTGTGATGGGGGCGGGGAGGGGGGATTGGGATCCATCGGTCTCTGACTGTCAGGGAAAAGAGCAAACAAAAACAAAGCTGAGCGTTTGTCATAATCTCACAGGCGCCTGAGCCAGCATTTCTTTCATGGCCCACTTCCTAGTGGTCTGTCTCCTTTCTTTATTGTTGCCTAACCAACCTTCTGCTGCTCTTGGGCGCCCTGCATGAATTCCTGTAGGTGTGTGTGTGTGTGTGTGTGTGTGTGTGTGTGTGTGTGTGTGTGTGTGTGTGTGTGTGTGTGTGTGCGTGTGCGTGTGCGTGTGTGTGTTTGTGTGAATGCCTATATGCGTGTGTGTGCATGAATGCCTGTAATGTGTGTGTGCGTGAATGCATGTAAGTGTGTGTGTGTGCGTGAATGCATGTACGTTTGTGTGTGCGTGAATTTGTCTGTATGTTTGTCAGTGAATGCGTGTTATTGGGTCTGCATGCATCAATACGTGTACGTGTGTGTGTGAATGCGTGTACGTGTGTGTGTGTGTGTGTGTGTGTGTGTGTGTGTGTGTGTGTGTGTGTGTGTGTGTGTGTGTGTGTGTGTGTGTGTGTGTGTGTGTGTGTGTGTGTGTGCGTGAATGTGTGTGCGTGTGCATGTGTGCGTGCGTACACACAGCTGCACTGGTTCTCTGTGGCGTGTTCTGTACGAGTTCAGTTAGCAAATTAGACATTTTGCATTTGCTATCCATCCTGAGCAAGCCCCCCCGAGTCTTTATCTGCACTTCTGTAGGTCTTTTGTCACAGCGATAGTTGAAGGTTGACATTTAGGGGGTGAGGAGGAGGAGGTGTGTGTGTGTGTGTGTGTGTGTGTGTGTGTGTGTGTGTGTGTGTGTGTGTGTGCGTGTGCGTGTGTGTGCGTGTGGGAGGACGGGGGGCTTCGCGATTGGATATACTTGGCGGTCCTCCGTGCCAACATTATCATTGTCATCATCTCGGAGCACAGCGGCCATTATCCGGCCCTGCAGTGGCCAGGAATCTCCCGACATCAGCCGGGTCACTCTATCAGCCCTCCTGTCATCGCCAGGCCTGCCCCCCCATAATAGATTTATTAAAAGATTGTGTGTGTGTGTGTCTCAGGGAACACGGTGCTGATGGGTGGGTAGTGGGGGGGGAGATGGGTGTGGGGGATCAGTGTCAGAGAGTTTTCTGTGTAAGATGCCATTTGGAAGCCTAATTGTTGCCTAGCGATTACAAAGGGAGAGTGTGGGGGGGGGGGGGGGGGGTTGGTGAGGGCAGGAGAGGTTTACATCTAAGAACCCAACTCCATCGATCGAGAATAAAGCTGATTGTAGCGCGCACCAAAACAAGATAAATCCGTCTGATAAGGACAACAATGGCCCTGATGATAATATTAAATTCATGCTGTTAATAACGCCTTGCAAAACGGAGAAAAAAAAAAGATCGTTATTTTCCTTTCTTTTTTCAGATTTTTTTTATCGCGCTCGGCCAAGCGTACAGATGAGCGTGTTTGATCTGTTCCTTATCACTGCTCCGTTCTCTGGTAAATGTACGCACCTAATAAGCTGCTAGGTCCTTGCAGCTGTGACTGGTGCTTGAGGAGATTCGGCGTGGCCTCTCTCTCTCTCTCTCTCTCTCTCTCTCTCTCTCTCTCTCTCTCTCTCTCTCTCTCTCTCTCTCTCTCTTCTCTCTCTCTCTCTCTCTCTCTCTCTCTCTCTCTCTCTCTCTCTCTCTCTCTCTCTCTCTCTCTCTCCTCTCTCTCTCTCTTCTCTCTCTCTCATCTCTCTCCTCTCGCTCTCTCTCTCTCCTCTCCTCTCTTCTCTCTCGTCTCTCTCTTTCCTCCATCTTTCTCTCCCTCTCATTCTTTCTTTCTATCTCCCACCATCACTTCCACCAAGGTTTCTCTCCCCCCCCCTCTCTCTCTCTCTCTCTCTCTCTCTCTCTCTCTCTCTCTCTCTCTCTCTCTCTCTCTCTCTCTCTCTCTCTCTCTCTCCTCTCTCTCTCTCTCTCTCTCTCTCTCTCTCCCACTCTCTCTCCCCCTCTCTCTCTCTCTCTCCTCTCTCTCTCTCTCTCTCTCTCTCTCTCTCTCTCTCTCTCTCTCTCTCTCTCTCTCTCTCTCTTAATAAGCTGCCAGAGAGAAGAGTCACCGCCTGATCAACACCCGGCCGTGTCTGTTTGCTCTTCTTCTGCCTCTCCCTCATTGTTCCACTTCATTGTTTTAATTAAGTCTTCGGCCCCAAGCACCTTATTTGCATCAGAATAGCTGTTTCTGGAAGTTCTGTTTTTTTTTTCACTTTTCTTTGACCACTCGCTACGCTATTGTCCATCTGGCGTGCAGAGGTCGAAGGAGGTGGGCACTAGCTTTGAGGTTTGAGTTTTTTTAAACAGTCAACATTTCAAATTCGGTAAACAGATAAAATTAAATGCTTAAAAGTTCTAACTGACCTTCAGTCTTTACTTTCTTAGCCAGGGTGTTGGTGGAGACACAATCCAAAAAATTTTAGATTGGATTTTTGGCTGCATCTACAAAGATAATTTGAAATGAAATTTACTCAAAATAGTATAATTTGTGTTGCACTATGTGTTCATTAAATGAAGGATTCATTAGAACATTCCTATTGTCCAAACCCTTGTACATAGTGTCGTTACCTTCAGACATGTTTTAATCGCTACCTGCGAAACCAGCCAAACCAAAACTTTTTTTGTTTATAGTTTGACTAGAAATGAGAAAATAAGGTACATCTTCTATGTCTGTTTATTAATTAAGGTACATTCCTATCGTCCGCACCCTGGTACATCATGTTATTACCTTCAGACCATAGATGCAGGGCCGCACTTCGGGCCCGCAGGCTCAGCTCACTTGGCCCTCGCCTGTCGGAGGAGTGCGGTAGCTTGGCCCCTGTGTTAAAGCGGGCCCCCTTGGGGACAGCCCGTCAGCCGGACGGAGGCCCGGCTAACTCGACTGATGGCAGCAACAGAACGCTGGGTGTGGAGGTGAGGATGAGCAGGTGAGTGGGGCACTGGAGGGGACACACTGATGTCTGTGTCACTTCTGCTTAGATCCCACCACGGCCTGTGCCTTCAGATTACAGACTGGAGGGTCTGGACGCCAGCTCCTAGTCTTTATCTCCTCACGTGGGTTTGTCACATGACTAAAACACGGCTCGTTTAATTTCCCCCCCCCCCGAGTTAAAAAAAAGTCCAGAAAAGGATAATAACAACACTGTCTGAATGATCACCATTTGGTTGTATTTTGTCTCTTTGATGAAGATGGCATTCACCTGCACACAGTGGGGGGGGGGGGGGGGGTTGGGGGTATTTTTCTGTTGTATAATTAATTTTTTGGGATAATTGATTGCATAAATAAGGAGCGTTAGCCATTTCATTCATTACTGACGAAAGCAATTAAAATGACGATACAAGTGCAGACCTCAATATCCTCCCCAGGAATGAAACACATGTGTCTTCTATTCAGATTGTTTTATAGCGAGTGCTCATTATTAGTATTTGATTCAAATAAACGGGCCATTAGCACATTAACCCCTTTTTATAGAGCCCAAGAATATAGTCTACACGTTTGTGTTCAAGGAAAAGGGGTGAGTTGTGTACACACATCGGGTATGTCGCCTAAATGTTCTGACGGGATTATAAGAGAGCATTGATTCATAAAGCCCTTTTACTTCCCCATCAAAAGGGAGGCAAAGTGCTAAAATTAATTCATCACTTCATCAGTTCCACTTCCAACAGCCCCCCCCTCGCCCGCTGACTTTATCGCCTCCTGCGCTTGAATTAATTTTCCCTGTAACACCCATTTGTCTCAGACAAGAGTTCCCCCACACAGTCACTGCACTCCAGCCTCCAGGCACTCATTATGGGCCCCAATCAGGTTTATTGTTGTTTTTAACTCAAAAACCGTTTTGCTTTTAGCCAGAAAGGAACAGGTGACAGCAACATTTCGTTTGTTTTAAATGAGAAAATCTCTTAATTTTTAATATAATTACTTATTAGTAATGTCAATGAGACGTAGCCTGGCACTTTTCACCATCCTACTTAAGAAGGCTGAGGCTGGAGCTTCAGGGGGCCCCCCGTTTGGACCAGCTGCAGACCTCAAAGCAGAGAGAGGCTCGAGAAACCAAACCAAGTGGAAGGGGAGGAAGAGATTCCCACATGACAAGGAGGGTTGCGTCACATATTCAGTGCTCTGAATGTGAGTGGGGGAGTGGGCACGGCCCTCCTCATTAAATTATTGCAGTGGCGTTGGTTCCTCCACTTTAATGCTTCGAGGACACTGGCTTCCTCCTTGGAGAGACGGAACTTGGGGGGCTACGAGATGACTGTAGACCAATTTGTCTTACTTCTAGGGAAGGCAGTTTAGACCACAGCACCCTCTCTTTGGCGCTCTCTCTCTCTCTCCCTCTCTCTCTCTCTCCCTCTCTCTCTCTCTCCCTCTCTCTCTCTCTCTCTCTCTCCTCTCTCTCTCTCTCTCTCTCTCTCTCTCTCTCTCTCTCTCTCTCTCTCTCTCTCTCTCTCTCTCTCTCTCTCTCTCTCTCTCTCTCTCTCTCATCCTCTAGTGACCTCTTCTTGTCTTACATCTCTCTTCCGTGAGCCCTCTAGTTAGTTTAAACCCAATCCCCTGTGCTCCTGCTTGTCTCACTGTCTCGGACCGGTGTCTAGTTTCTCGCTCCTTGACTAGGATTATTTTTACATCTAGCTTGCAGAATAATTGGAAGGTCTGTAAATTCACAGTCAATTGTGTGTATAGATATTTAGAAATAAAGGACTTTCACACACACTCCATTACAAAGGGTGGTACATGCGTCTGTGAGGATTTGGATTGTTATTCAGAAGGGTTTTGACACAACTTTGACATGGGGGGGGCTTTCTGTTTTACAGTACATATATTTGGTTAATTTAATGCATAAATCAGGAGCATTAACCATTTACTTTACTACAAAAGCAATTTAGATGACAATACAAGTACAGACGCAATATCCTGAGGCTGCAATATCCAATATCCTCCAATTTGGATTAAGAACTGATAGTATGGAGCCCAAGAATATTGTCTTAAATTGGTTTATTGTGGATATAAATATTTTTTTAAAGATTTCAAAAGCCCCCTGTGACTTTGCTCACACAGACACACACACACATACACATTAGAAACTTGCAAGAGGGATTTTTTGGGCAACATTTACGTTGATGGACTGGAAGGAAGTCATCTGGATAACATCAACACATGTACCACACTAAAAGTGCTCAATGTACAGGGGTTTCCACATCTGCCTGTATTTTAGTTTCTTCTGTAGCTTTGATCTTCTTCATACATCCCTGTAGTTGCCTTCCTGTAGCAGAGGACTGGGATTACTACCGTCTTCTGTACCGTACAGACACGGCGTGACAGCGCACAGCTTGTAGCTGCAGGCCTGAAACTGTCATCCTGCTGACAGGTGTGTGTCAATGTAGAGAGCGTTCTTAATCTGAGCTCGTCTCACACCACTCTTTGAGGTCAACAATGTGCATTCCGCCGCTGGCTTCAAGAGACAAATGAACCAAATCGAAATGTGACACCCAAGGTGAGTCAATAATCAGTATTGAGAGATGAATGCTCCAATTTGTATTAGCAGGAGTCCTCTTCAGATAATCAGAACTGGAATGCATCATCTTTCTCAGAAAAGAAGATGACGATGTGGCCAAGTCAATGCGTTCAGATGAAGACAAATGTGTTTTGGGGTTGCTATGCAGGGGCTGACCTTCCGGCGTGTTCTACAACAGGACTCCTTGCTCCTCTAACCAGATGTTGAACAGATGTGCGTCGCTAATATCACCCCAGGGTGAACTGATTTTTTACTCTTTCCAACTCAATCCTCAGATGATATAATCATTCCTACATTTAACCTTCGCAGTGCCTTCTGTCAAAATCAAATCTTCCGAAATGTGCATTTGTGTTTCCCTCCTTTTATTAGGCGGCTTATCTGTTTTCCAGACGTTACTCTGAACATTGTTACCTGAAAGTGGAGGGAGTGAGCGAGCTTGTAAGGGGAGAGATGCTCTTTCTGCAGCGGTTCAGTCCGAGGGGCCGTCTCCCCTCGTTCCTCACCGTTAGACAAGCGTCTGTGTTCCACATGAAACCCTTTTGGATTTATGCCGCAAGTGTGGCTATCTTTCTTCTGTTAATCACCCCAGGCCGGTTTGGTGGCTCCTGGTGTCCCCCAGGTCGATGGATGACCCGCGGGGGAAATCGAATGGAAAGCATCCAAGCCCGACACTACAGAAAGTACCTTTCTGCATGGTGCCATGCTGAGCCAAATAATAGGGAGCTAGTTCTCTATTTACTGTTGGCTTCGGATCTGATGGAAAAGTGCCTTCTCTACCCATTCATCAAGTGTACGGCTGGAATATAGAGGAGCCTTATTACTCCATATATCTTAAAAATATAAGTTCTCACGAAACGGGCGCCTTGGGGATCTTATTGTTTGATCATATGCTTGAATTGTGGTTAAATCGGTTGCTCTGAATCATCATAATCATAATGATTATCGGATTTTAACAGACAGGTCAATCTTGTTATCAAGACACTTTCGACTTGCACTGTCGATTTGAGAAGCAGTTCTAACAGGTTTACCCACTAAGATGCTTTTAATGGCACATGCATGTGTTCTGTTCAGAAACCCAAGACAAAACATGAATGGACCCATCTGCTTTGAGAAAAATGTTCCACTCTTATTCCAATCCTAATGATTTGTAGAAGAGAAAAACACCCCGTTTGTGTGCTTCAAAGGCTTGCTTTAGCACTCAATCAGTTCTCAATTTGAGCTATCTGCCTCTTCGACTCTTTTAGTCTTTCAGTTGGAGTAAAACCAATCAAGCTGTCAGTGACATGTTTCACCTTCGCTTTAAGTAGTATTGCATTGGCAGTTAAGCCATACATTCTAACTTTGTAGGAATAGTGTGAGTAGTAGTAATAGTGAGAGATCTTCTTTCCTTGTTTCCTTGTGTCTTACTCTTTCTCTGGACCTCAGGCCTATTCCAACTTCTTGACTCTCTCTGGTGTCTCATGGCGTTGATGATGCGATGGTTCTAGAATCAACAGAGAAGGCAATGACTTCCTCTATAGCTGCTGTACAGTATGGGACCGTGTACAAGACGCCGTGGCCTGTTCACTGCCTCCTCCATGCTGTGTTGAGCTCTGTGTTCTGGAACGTTCCGAGGCCCTACACTGACACAAGCGTCCTTCAGGAGCCCTGTCGTCAACGCCACTCGTCCTGCTCCCTTCTTCTTCTTCTCTTTCTTCCTGGCCTTGTGCTATTCTCTATTTAAACAGCACCTAAGTGACGGTGTGGATAATACGTCTCTAGTGAGTCTTTCTTGTTGCTTTGCTGCAAAAGGCTGGTACCATTGCCATGATCGCTCTACCAGTCGTTCTGATAACTAAAGCTGCGTCCACGCAGCTTGCAGTACGACTCTGTCAATGTATCACACCTGCTGTACACTTGGGCACTTGGAAAGGGCCCAAGTGTGAACATCCCACATGCATAAATATTCATTACCAGCTTCCTAGTATTACCTTAAACCATGCAAACACTTTCTCATCTCCAGGTGGCTAAAGTCGACAGCCATCGCTGTCCCCAGCAGTAGCTCAGCTTCATGTCACACCCTTTGTTCGCTCACGGAATGGTCTTATCTGAAGATGGGTGATAATTGATGAATTAATAATAGTACGATGAAGGGGGATCACAGCACATCTGCTGCAGTTTTATTTGAGACCTACAACAGGAAACAGTCACAGTACCTGATACTTTTTTTTTTTCCTCACTTTCATTCCTCACTATCTATTTTGCGTGCAAATCAGTGTTGCATCCAAAGGAGGAAGTCCAGCCACTGAGTTGTAGTCACGGTGAACAAAAGCGATGCTCAGCTATCGTCTTTGGGACACATCCTACCAGGAACACAGTTTAATGCTGCAGGTCTAGGACATTACCCCAGATTGTGCAGAAATGTCACAGAATCTTTCAGCAATCCTCTTAGGAGCTGATTACTGTGTTTGGTTCAGGGGTGTTGCTTTGCCATTTTTCTCTGCGTTAGCTTACTCTGTCTCTGCTATTGCTAGTGAATTGCATTGCAGGGCACTCAAATGCAATGATGGCTGCTGAGACAGTTCAGTAAACTTAATATAAATGAACCTTTTTATAGTGTCATCTTAAAAGTCTGCTTTGAAAAATGTTGGCTCTTTCGATGGTAGATTGTAAATACATTTTCCCCTTTCTGACCGTGAAGATAATTAACAGCATCTCCTCTTTCAAAGTAGTAATAAGCATACACAGACCCCAGCTTGTTGTAAATATGCCGCCATTGATATTACTGCACCACTGGTGAGAAAAGAGATTAAAGGTTGTCCAACATAGCAGCTGAATATGCATTCGGACGCCGACTACAGCTTGAAAGGGGGAAGCTCTTCTCCATGTGGACGGTTTCTCTGGGTATGAAAAGATATATCATGAGAAATCTGATTGCTCAGATCCTGTTCCATGCATTATCCTCAATCAAGCAAAACACAATTATTTAACAGAAAGTAGGAAGACACAGCCACACCACAACATTTCTTGCTGGCGTAATATATGGTTGCTAAAACACCTATATAGTCCACACTTTGTAAGAATCAAGCTTTGAGGAAAATCATTATTTTTCCTTCTCCACAAATTCTGCTAATCGTTGCATAAACAGATGCTGTTTATTGTGGTACAGCATCCACAATTTGTGCATGAACAGATGCTGTTTATGCACAAATTGTGGATGCTGTACCGCAATTTGGTGGTAGTCACTGTGTCCATGCACCTTGAGTGTGACCCATGTCGGCATATTGGATATGCAAACTCTTGAGTTCATCTCGGTGTCTCAGTTCAGGGAGTCAAGAGTCAAAAGCAGCCGGTCCCGAACTCTTCACCCCTCACCACATAGTGAAGGTGTTCTATTCCCACCTCCTGCCCTGGAGCACTCTGCTGCTGCTCCGGCTTCGTGGCTTCTCCTCAGAGAAGCGTTCCTGGCTCACATGTGAGCCAGGAACGACGGGCCACCTGGGCGAACCGGAAAAGTTAGATGCTAATTATTATCAGCAGTCCCAGTTCTAGCCAGGTTAGCCATTGTCAGCCATAACCATTGATAACACGTTAAAATGTTTTCACACACGTAACATGTCCACAGACACTGGACAGTACTGTGCCTGACTTTAATGAGACACAACTAAGACAGAGTTGCTAATAAATAGCATATAACTACAGCTTTCACCCTGTTGATGTGCGCATCCATCTTGAATAATGATGTCATGGTTCTTAGGTTTTCCCCGACCTCAGGGTTCGATATCTGGTTGAAATTTTGCGACTGGGAACTTCTGGAAGTTGGAAAAGTCCAACTTCCCAGGTAAAATAGAAGGGAACATTAAGCATTTATTGTTGATTCGTTCACAATGGAAGCTAGCATGTGGTGGTGGATGCTTTGCCTGTGTGGACCTCAAATTAAACCTTGCCTCTTTTACTCCAGGGTACACATACTGCCCCTAAATGAATATTAATGCATGCATATCCCATGATATAATAGTTCAAGCAAAAAGCCCAATCTCACACTGTAGCCGCTGTATAACGATGGTGCCATTTGAAGGGAGCCGTCCTCCTGAGTGCGGAATATTTTCTGCCTCCGTCTCTCCAGAGTACGCCACTCGATGGCAGAGAGGGAGGTAGGCAGACGTGTTTGCATTAATAAGAGCACAAATGGAAGGACTATATATACATCCAGGGGACTCACATATATATATATATGTATGTATATATATATATATATATGTAAAAAGGGAAGACTTTAACAGACAAAGGATGACATTCAGCAGCTAGCGATGGCAGAGAGTGTGGCGGAGGCTAAAGATAATGGATGTGAATTGGATTAAATGGGATGGGTGGAGAGACATTAGCAGTTGGGTCAGAGCCTCTATTGTAGTGTGAGTCACTTCCCCCCCGTCTAATCTCACTAATTAGCCTCTAGTTGAGTCAGACAGTCAGACACCCCCTCCGTGCCCACCTTCATCTGTCCCATATAGAAAAATGATGTGCGTGCGTGCGTGCGTGCATGCGTGTGTGTGTGTGTGGTGTGTGTGTGTACGCAGGCCTGTGTAGAGATGGACTGGGGACTGGTTATTACGAGCTCGGTGTGTCCGTCACCCTCTAGCACTGCATTTATGTTGGTTTGTTTGTTTGTGTTGTGGAGGATTTACTGTTGCCCAGCTGCAGCGGTGACGGTGAGGACAACAACATGACACCATCGATACTAATTTATTCTGTATTCATCTCAATGGTCCGGAACCATTCTGGAACCAGATTCACGAACACTTCTGCAAGAGGCTCTAATGTTCTTCGGTACAGTAGAGAGCAAAGGGCCGTATCGCCTTAAACCTTGATGTTGATGGCAAGACCTGAGTCCTCCCCTGTGGAACTAAGGAAGTGCTAAACTAAATATAACTTGCAAAACGATGTACTGTTTGTTGTGTATCAGAAACAAAGAGTACCACGTGCCACTCCTAATCATGATCACCATTCCAGGCAGGAGTCTAACGTGTTTCAACCTGGGAGAAAAAACGAAGCCAATGTTACTGTGAAAACGATAACACAAGACCCCCCCCTCAAGCTTCCTTCAGCCCGGGGAGCATCGAGCGAGCGTGTCTCACTGCTGGGAGCAGCCTTGGTCGCTCTCCAGAGAGCGGGAGCGTCTCAGGAACGGCCCGAGCCTCCTGCGCGGTTTGACAGGCCCTGTGATGTCACCTCAGCCAAGCCAGCCGTGAGCGGAATGCTAATGGGGGCGGCCTGTGATCCCGGGCGTACCGGTCTGTGTTATTATGCAACAGGCAGAGACCGCCGCTCAGATCCTCACCGCGAGGGAGAGAAAGGTGGACAAGCACGCTGGGGCTGGGCTTCTTTTTCCATCTCCTACCATTTCTGTGTTCACCGCAACATGAGATGAAGTCTTTTAGTTATTCTCTGGCCAAATGCAGTAAACTGCAAAAACAATACTTTTGTTTTTGGCCGTCGCTGGTAGGGGTGGGCTTTTCATCACTGAACCCCAGCACATGACCTCGTGGATGGTGTTAGTCCTACCTTTATAAACAACATATCGGGCTTGGGGGTAGTGGGTGGGCATCGTGGATGAGATGGGATTGGGAGGCAGTGACAAGCTTATAAGCCGTTCCAAATGGATTTGTAATAGCTATGAATAGCGGTGGTGATCGGCTGGATGCTGTGACACCAATTTGAATGCAGATTTGAAATGTGGCCGAGGGACCTGGCTCTGGGAAAAAAGCACGAGAGGCCTGCGCTCGTGTGTGCCTGCAGACTGGAGCGTCCAGCCACTGCTCCGTGGGTCCCTAACCCCATGGGTGAGCAAGTGTGCACGATGGTGTGCGTGGTCAGCTGTGGAGGTGCTGGGCTGTGCATGTGTGCGACCGTATTCAAGACGTTCCGTTTGTAATTGCTGGTGGTTTGAGTCTGTGTTTGATGCTGTTAATGCCTAATGTGGAGAAGGAACATGCATATTGGGTGGCTTAGGAGGTAGGGCATGTGTTGACGTCTCACCCTGAATGCTCCTGACTAGCTGGCTGTCGCCTTGCATGGCTGACAACGCCGTGGGTGTGTGACTGTGTGCATGAATGGGTGACTGTTAGGCAACATTGTCAAGTGCTTAGAATGGCCCCTGGTTATAAAAGCGCTGTATAAAGGCTGTTTACATTATAAGGTAAAGGGAGACCTGATTCCTTCTTTTAATTCCTTATTTTTTCGCCCATATATTGAGCTTGTTAGCGGCACATGTATGTCCCTGCCCCCTGCTGGCGGCAGGCGCTGGGCAGGAGCCTGGGTAACACACACACACACAGAGAACCACAAACAGTGTGAGCCGGCCTGGGGACAACACATAGAAAGGCAGCAACTCAACTGGCTTTTGGCCCGTCACACACACATTGGAGCTTACGGAAGAGATGTAAAAACAAAACAGGTTGGTGTTCTGCCTCTTCTCCCCTGCGTTCCTCATTTTCCTCCTTTGCTGCAGCTCTGTGAGAGTGGCTCACCGGCTTCCAGATCATATTGATCCCAAAATAACTTCAAAGGGAGCTGGCTGACTTAAGACGTACTGCTGGAAAGAGAGAGAGGAGGAGGAGGAGGAGGAGGAGGAGGAGGAGGAGGAGGAGGAGGAGGAGGAGGAGGAGGAGTGGAGGAGGAGGAGGTGGTGGAGGAGGAGGAGGAGGAGGAGGAGGAGGAGGAGGAGGAGGAGGAGGAGGAGGAGGAGGAGAGGAGGAGGAGGAGGAGGAGGAGGAGGAGGTGGAGGAGGAGGAGGTGGTGGAGGAGGAGGAGGAGGAGGAGGAGGGGAGGAGGAGGAGGAGGAGGGAGGAGAGGAGGAGGAGGAGGAGGAGGAGGAGGAGGAGGAGGTGGTGGAGGAGGAGGAGGAGGAGGAGGAGGAGGAGGTGGTGGGAGAGGAGGAGGAGGAGGAGGAGGAGGAGGAGGAGGAGAGGGGAGGGGAGGAGGAGGAGGAGGGGAGGGAGGAGGAGGAGGTGGGAGGAGGAGGAGGAGGAGGAGGGAGGAGGAGGGAGGAGGAGGAGGAGGAGGAGGGGAGGAGGAGGGAGGAGGAGGAGGAGGAGGAGGAGGAGGAGGTGGAGGAGGGGGGGAGGGAGTTAAGCAGGGGGGGAGGGGGGAACAAGGGAAGGAATCTGGGAGGGACGGACACAGAGCAGTCGGCTTGGAAACCATAATGAGGGAGGAGCCACAGAGAAGAGGAAGCTCTGGGGGAGCGCTGTCAGCCATAGGTCTGCACTGTGTAACGTGCACTTTGTCACGTGCTTGACCTGATGCATGCGATCCATTACATAACTAGCTCGAAAGGAATGGGACCCTTAACGTGGTGACCATTCAGGGCCATAGCTTTAGGCAGATGCATGTTAAACACGTTTAGGGCCGTTGATTTTTTTTACTTGCCATTTATTTTTTGCAAGCCAGTTCATAGACGGCTTCTTGCTTGTTTTAATGCAAAGCTGCAGTTTTCATTTCATTAAAGGGATATTGATATCGAGAGATGCTACACAAATTAGCTTACACGTGCGTTTTGTGCGCGCACACAAATGCATTAGTTCATATTATTGGCGGCTGTAAAAAAAAAAGAAAAAGGCATCAAGCGAGCATTATGCGCTGTTATTGTGGAGATTGTGTTGCAGACACGGCTGTCTGGAGGGAACTTTTAATGTGGAATATGCCTTCAGTCAGCCAGCACTTAGGAGCCTATTGATCGGGGGAAGAAAGCAAGTATGACCAGATGGGTGGCAGAGCCAGGGGAGATCAGATCTGAGAGGTTGGGGGGGGGGGATGAGGACAGAATATCACACCAGACCCGCCCACCCGCGCCTCAATTACACAACAGTGCAGAAGCTCCTTCCCCTATAGCTGGCCCCTATACCGCTGGCTGCTGGGCCCCCAGGGACCACTCCGCAGCACGGGGGCCACTGCTGCCTGTGGCTGGGAACCCATGGAGGACCTCCTCAACGTGGAGGGGACCCAGTAGGGTGCTGAGTAGGAAGCAGATGGATGGGTACAACTTTATTAGTCCCCCGGAGGGGAAAGTGCTTTGGTGCAACACAGCAGCAGTGGAAGACACGGGATATAATACAAGTAGTGGTATTATAAGTGGTAGTAGTAGTTGTAGCAGTAGTACTAGTAGTAGTATAAGCGCTAGCAGTATTACAGTAGTAACAGTAGTTGCAGTAGTAGCGGTAGTAGTAGCATTACATTAGTAGAAGAAGTTGTAGTATTAGTAGTAGTAGAAGTAGTAGTATATTTAGTTTTAGTAGTAGTAGATTATGTTGTTTTAGTAGTACTAGTATATTTAGTAGCAGGCAGGACATGTAAATCATGAGGATATCAGAGCAACTTTACATCCTGAATCTCATATCCATCAGGGCACGCGTGCTACATGGAGTACAACAGAAAAAGATTCCCGATCGATAGAGATGGAGACTGAGTGAGGAGCTGTGTTCGTGCTGACCATAACTTCTGCTAATGGCCCCGTGGTCCGAGTGTCCTGAACCCACCGGCCCCTGTCTGCTCACACACACACACACACACACACACACACACACACACACACACACACACACACACACACACACACACACACACACACACACACACACACACACACACACACACACACACACACACACACACACGTGCAGGGCCGTGAGGATAAATCAAGCATAGTACAGCAGCCTAATAGATGCTCGTTGGGCTTCTGGACCGTTCTTTGGCATGGACAGGGAGCCATAAATAGTGAGCGTAACCCTCTTTGACAAATGGCCTCGGACCCCCCCCCCCTCTCGGCGTGTTTCACACTGGCCGTCTGAGGCCAACGTTGTGATGGGACATTTAAACAGAGCTGACAGGAGAGGGATTATCAGCGGCGGCGTAGTAAACGCACAATGGCAGCATTTCCATCAGACTCTGAGCTAAATGGGTCAGGGGGGGCGGGGGCTGTGGGATTCATTGGTTTGGATGAGAAGCTGATGGGAGGCATGGATGGAAATGACTTGTTTTAATTGTTTAAAACCATTGATCGCACCCCCCTTTGGACTTGTGCTTGAATCCTGTGCCGTGACGCAGTCAGCCAGCCAGATGTGCAGTCAAGCAGGAGGCAAACAGCAGGCCTCACCGCACCATCACCACCACCACCTCCTCCTTAGAGCAGGACCAGGGACAGCAAGGGGCTGTTGGGCTGCCCCAGAGCAGAGCGCCCAGCAGTATCATGACTTCATCCAGTCCTGGTGTTGTTGTTTTAGAGGGAGTTGTCCTGGTGAGATGTGAGGGAAGTGAAGTACGGAGCAGAGGGCAGTGTTGTGTTCATAGAGCACCACTGTAGCTAGGATCTGCACCGTGGTAGGCCGGGACGGGGACTGGGACTAGGTGCTCCACCCTGGTTAGACTGGGATCTCCACTGTGGTAAGACTGGGATCTCCACTGTGGTTAGACTGGGATCTCCACTGTGGTTAGACTAGGATCTCCACTGTGGTTAGACTGGGATCTCCACTGTGGTTAGACTAGGATCTCCACTGTGGTTAGACTGGGATCTCCACTGTGGTTAGACTAGGATCTCCACTGTGGTTAGACTGGGATCTCCACTGTGGTTAGACTAGGATCTCCACTGTGGTTAAGACTGGGATCTCCACTGTGGTTAGACTAGGATCTCCACTGTGGTTAGACTGGGATCTCCACTGTGGTTAGACTAGGATCTCCACTGTGGTTAGACTGGGATCTCCACTGTGGTTAGACTGGGATCTCCACTGTGGTTAGACTGGGATCTCCACTGTGGTTAGACTGGGATCTCCACTGTGGTTAGACTAGGATCTCCACTGTGGTTAGACTGGGATCTCCACTGTGGTAAGACTGGGATCTCCACTGTGGTAAGACTGGGATCTCCACTGTGGTTAGACTGGGATCTCCACTGTGGTAAGACTGGGATCTCCACTGTGGTTAGACTGGGATCTCCACTGTGGTTAGACTGGGATCTCCACTGTGGTAAGACTGGGATCTCCACTGTGGTAAGACTGGGATCTCCACTGTGGTTAGACTGGGATCTCCACTGTGGTTAGACTGGGATCTCCACCGTGGTGAGACTGGGAACTCCTGCCTCTTCATTTGTTCACTCCATCACTGAACTGATTAATTGAACTGTTAATGTGTTCAGTTTTCATTGACCCAATAAACATTATAGGTCTATCCTTTACCATTGAAGTTATGTATCATGAGGGGGGTCCTCTCTACACAAACTCATTGTTTGAAATATAATATTCAAAGATGGCAGTGTGCCAGTGTGCCCAAACAGTTTCCAACATTCACTGAATAGTTTTAATGGCTTGTTTTAGCTTTCTTTTGATGTTCAGTGTGGAGTTTATTACACAGCTGTGGGCATTCAAAAATACTCAATCCATTAAATATATACTTCACATTCTGCATGCTCTATATGTGACTGGATTCATATGGTGTCATATTTGTTTCTTTGTTTTGGGGAGGATCTACATGTTGTTCTGGTTCAACCATTGAAGAGCCATTGACTTTGTCTTTGTTATTATGGATACGAGAATCAATCAGTTAGAAGATTTTTACACTCGCTCAAAAAGTATAACAAACCCTTGCAGTATTTTTCATTTGAACTTCCACACCAAGGAACATTCTAATATTACAGTACTGTGGAGAAGTCTAGACCTTCACAATGAAAACGTTATTCTTCATAGCCTGTTAGAAGTAATATCTTTGAAGGCACTTTCGGATCACCATTTCCATTCCCTTTCTGGCGGCCTCCTGTTTGGCTCCGGGCGTCAGAGGTCCCCCGGTTGTTTTCCTCTGAGCCACACCACGCCGCTGTGTGGCTCCGGCCCGTCGGAGGGGTGGCGGCCCCACCCCTATAGTGCGCTATAGGGCTGCATCATTTGGGTCACTGCGCCTGTGACCCGTGGTTACAAAGCATCCGTCTCCCCGCTCAAAGGGCAGAGGTGGTCAGAGATTTGATTCCCCCGAGGTGACAGGAGAGAAGTCAGCCACCCCCCCCGGGGAGAGAGGAGAGCAGCAGCCATCTCTGGATCTGCGTCGTCCTCCTTCTGACCAGCATCTGCTTCTATTGCAAACCAAATGGTTTCTTCAGAGTCAACGCAGTTTTTCTGTATATTGAAGACCTTGTTGTAGCAGTAGTCTTTATGCCCCTTACTGCGGGTGAGAGGAGATGTATTAGGACAGAGGAACCCAGTGTGTAATAGGCACGGCGGGAGGTGGTTCCTACTCCTACATGTGGGGCGGTCTGCACTCTCGGGTCTGTCGAGTGTTGAATATGTTCCCAGCGGCTGGGGGCTAATAGATAAAAGCGAAACGATGACTAGATATTCAACCCGAGTGCGGGCCAAGAAAAGTAGGCAATTTCACAGTCTCTACTTCTTTATAGAGACATATGAACAACTCAGGATGGACTTGGTTTCGGCAAAAAAAAGAAAGAAAAAAAGACACGGTTCACTCGAACTAAACGTAGAAACGCTCAACTCAAAAGGATCTATTGCAGGGTAAATAGAAGACGCGTCGCACAATGACGCCTCATGTCTTGTGAGCTCAAGACGAAGGTTGCAGCCTCCTCACTCTGGCTGGAGTCGGGCTCACAGCAGCTGGTCCCATCCTCTCTGGAGGAGGACATCCTCTCTGAAGGACGCCAGATGAGACACAGAGCTCTGCGCAGGGGCTCACAGCCGGAATGAACCACACAGGAGAGGAAGATTAGATCTTTAGGCGAGGTTTGGAGCAGCTCTGGAAGTGTGTGAGGGCCTCTCGTTGATACACAATGGTTTGAGGGCCCTGAATGTTCCCTTTAGCCCCTTTAGGGAAAACTAGGAGGAGACAGACTGCACATTTTTCTGCAGGTGTACCCCTTTGCCTTCTCATCCTGCCAATCAGTGTTACCTTTGTCATCATGGGCACAGGAAACAGTTCACCAAGTGAGTCGTGTGTGTGTATGTATGTGCAATCCTGTGTGTGTGTGTGTGTGTGTGTATGTCTGCATACCTGTGTCTACCCCTGTGTGTGTGTGTGTGTGTGTGTGTGTGTGTGTGTGTGTGTGTGTGTGTGTGTGTGTGTGTGTGTGTGTGTGTGTGTGTGTGTGTGTGTGTGTGTGTGTGGTTTCCTATCTCAGCAGCTGTTCTTTAAGCCTGGCCAAATCCTCCATCAGGGGACTGCACCTGTGCGCCCCCCCACCCACCCCCTTCACCTAGAGGGTACTTAACCCTCAATGGATTAAATATGTGGACCCAGATAATAAAGGGAAATCAAAGACGGGCTCTGCAGAGAATAGCTCCGTAATATGTGTGTGTCTGTGTGTGTGGCGTATGGTGCATTTGCGTGTGTGCATGCGCGCAAGTGAGAAAGTGTGTGTGTATGCTGACGAGATAAGGCTAAATTCCTCGAGAGGCTTAAAAGTTAATTTCAAAACGGTCAGTTTTTCTCTCTCTTTTTTCTTTGCAAGCTTTCACTGCCTCTGTTTGGCATCTCATCCCACACTTGACCCCCCAAGGCCCCCAGTTTGACCCCTTGTTATGACTCGCTCCCAGGATCTATTATGAACACGCTGTCTGGGGTTGAATCCCTCTACAGGCACTGTGGTGTGTGTGTGTATTTATGCATATGGATGTGTTCATGAATACAGTGAGTAAGCTGACTGGAGGCTAATGACTGCCAAATCTACACCCTGGAGGCCTTTTAATCAAGGGATGATATTTATTTAATAGTGTGCTCTCAGGGCCTGCCTAGAATAACTTAGGGCGCTACGATTTATCGCATATATGTTTACATATGAGAATAAATGACAGATCACGAGGAGGAGATGCTAAATTAGACGTGTCTAGCAGAGACTGACTTGAGTCTCACTCATGCCCTTTAGCTTGTTTAACTGAGCCTCATTGAAGGAAAATCATAGTTCAGCTGAAATAATAAAGAGCTTTTGTCTTACCTTAAACTCAGCGTGTTCTTGTAATGACAGCTGTCTTACATGTCAGAAAGTAAAGTTGCTTTCCTTCTGCTCACCATCGTGCAGATGAAACACGTATTCCGGGGCATTAACACTCTGTACTTAAGGATCTCCTGCATCAAATCTCCTGGATCATGGTTAGGAACATTGCATCTGTTTCCAAGTTTGTTTTAAAATCCTGCTAATAATTCCAACTACCTCTGATAGTAATTAAACCCATAGCAATAATGTGGAAACTCCAATCGATAATGTAACAAATTTCTGAGTGCATAATATAACAACATTTTGCGTATAATGTTACAACGTATAACATTTGTTCACCACAAATGACTCTTAAAAGCAGTGCCCACATTTAAATATTTTTTAACCATTCAGCGAACAAAAGGAAACAGACTGATTATCATTTAGGCATAGGCATTGGATCCGCTGGGGACGCGTCCCCACCAGTTTTTTGTCAAGACTCATTTTGTACCCACCACTTAAAAAAAAAGAAAAAACTAGAGTTTAATGATTAGGGATTGTTACACGGCTCTTCTCAATGCTGTAGACTGCTCCATTCACTTGCATGGGCCTTCCCAACGTTCAGCTGTCAATTGTTTATGTTTATTACACGGCTCTTCTCAATTCATGAAAGTATGAATAGACCTCTGAAGAATAAGTCCCGCCCCTGAGGCTCCGGTTCCATCGGTCAAATGTCTATGGGATATAACATGGGGTTTTTGAATGATCGTACATAACAAACTCTCTAGGTGACGAAGAAGTAAAAGCTGCTCACGGTTTGAACTGCACACTTTTTCCGTCTAGATTCCACTTTGGTTTGTCGGTGTCGTTAGTAGTAAACGTTTACAAATGCTACTTTAACGGCGCCGGCAATCCAAAACACATTGCATCACACACATCCAAGATTATCGAGCCGGGCATTTGTTTATTGCCCTGCCTCTCGGTGATTATCCCTTACTTATTACAACGGCTCTCCTCAATGCCGTGGAATGCTCACGTCCAGCATATTTGACCGCTGTCGAGGAGAGTGGATTTTTTGCCTCTGATTCACATCATCTGTATCACTCGCAGTCCGGTAACTTATCAACCCCAGCGTATTCGGTTGCTAAGCAACGTCAACAACCTTAGCGAACTATTTCTCTGCTGATCAACGCTACGAATGATAACAAATACATTGTAAAAAGACACACTGTGAAGTTATTTTTTCGTTTTGGCAAGATAATACTCTTTGGCTTGGATCATGGGCGACAGTTTGGTTTGAAATGTGCTGGGGACAGAGACGCATTCGGAAATGCATTTTCAGAAGTGCTGTACAATGAGGATGCACTCTTTTTTCTCTCTTTAGTGCCAGTACTGAAAGGTTCAGAAATACGGCATACCCATGTAGCTAATTACTAAGGAGTAAAAAGTATAAAAAATCTGTTTAGCATGTTTTATGATGAAAACGTTTCCAAAAAGCATCGGACACATGACCCACTATGTTCTGCTCCATGTATCCAATGTTGACAACGGGACATGACAAGGCAAAGATAACAACATAAACAAAAGGAGTTCAGAACATGGACATAAAAAGGATGGACCACAGACAGACTGAAAAAACCAAAGGAAAAAATAACTTCACAGTGTCTTTTTACAATGTATTTGTTATCATTCGCAGCGTTGATCAGCAGAGAAATAGTTCGCTAAGGTTGTTGACGTCGCTTAGCAACCGATGCCTCACCAATGATGAGGCATCTGTTGACGGCCATCAGTCGATAGTCGCGGGAGTCGGTCTCTTGTTGACACAAAGGGACTTTTGGTCATTTTTGCTTTGCTTGAACTCTGGAAAAATTGTGAAGGGTGTGCATGAGGTTTTGTCAGAATGCTTGATGTAGGCTAGATTGGATGGAATGCTTGTTGTGAATTGTGGAAAATCAGCTCATGATGTGATACGGTTTTCAGATGTGGAACAAATATTTTTTTCTTTTTCAATCTTGACGACTTTTATAGTCCTGTGTGTAGCCACACGTTTGGCCCTTTATGTGGTTAGCTTAGCAATATCTTGTCACGTTGTCAACATTGGATACATAAAACAGAACATAGTGGGTCATATGTCAGATGCTTTTTGGAAATGTTTTCTTTATAAAACGTGGCAAACAGATTTTATATACATTTTATTCCTTAGTAATTAGCTACATGGGTGTGCCGTCTAGCATACCCTAGCGGCATCTGTAGCCTACCATAGGTCACGTGAACGAGCAATCGCGAAATGCACAACTTTATGGGGTCAGAACAGTCTCATTTATAATGAATGCACAGAGAAGGATTCACAAATTGATTTTGGGATTTATATATAAATTACTCTCTTCTCACAAATACATTTCAATGCACACACAAATGGATATCGGTATAAATGTAAAATAAATCCAGAAACAAAAATAAGTTTCACAAACACATTTCTGATCCACACACAAATGTGCCTTGTTTTAAATTAATGTAATATAAATCCATTAATAGGCTATATTAATTAAAAAGATATTTGCAATTTTCATAAGAAATGTATTTGGATGTTGTTACCTTTATATACAAACTGTTAAACTTGAATTAACAAGACACTTTTCATTTGTGAACTTGTTTGCATTTGTTTGTGAACTGGTCTGTATTTATATGTAGATTTTTGACACTCTCCTCACGTCGCTAGATTCACAAATGCATTTTTTTCAACAAGGAACTCTCTGTAGCCAATCAGATTCCTCCCTCGTTCTCAGCCAATCACATGACTGCAGTGACTGGGTTTTTACATCGTCGGTGCCGTTTACTACTTTAACGGCACCGACAATCCCCAAAACCCAGTCGAAGCTAGATGGAAAAAGTCTGTAGCACTTTTGTGTGTGCATTGAAATGCACATACAATTTGTGAGAAGAGAGTAATTTATATATAAATCACAAAATACATTTTTGAATCCTTCTCTGTGCATTCATTATTAATGAGACTGTTCTGACCCCATACTTCTTCCCTACCCCCGCCACCCCCCCCCCCCGTCCCCCGTCCCCCGTCAGGATTCCTTGCACAATAACCCCCGCAGCCTCCCCCCACCCTCAGGATTTCTCGCTGAACATGAAAATTAGGGTTAGTCAATTTATGGTAACTGGGTAATTGTTCAATGGAAAGTGTAGTATACTATGCATGCAAATCAATATTGAAATAGCTTTTACTGTTATTCAGGGCTGAAAAGTGAATGCAAATGCAAGGCAACTAATATTGGTTAATTAAAAGTAATAAAAATAATCGAGATTAAACATCTCTTCCAGTGTCATGGCCAAGACAGGCAGCAGTGGCCTACAGTCACACATAGCATAAACACGAAACATAAGAAAAATAAAACACCGAAAACAGTCCGCATGGCTGGGGGGGGTATCAATATCACGAGACATTTCGGGAGGCTCGAGGAGAGTTATATTAAGTTTGAGCAACAAAGTGTAAAGACTGTTTCGGGAGGCTCAAGGAGGAGATAGTTGCTCAAACGTAATATTATCTCCTCCTTGAGCCTCCCGAAATGTCTTTACATTTCAGGAGGCTCTATATACATAATTCGCCATACTGTGTTATTGACATGTTTTCGTTCCGTATTATAGGGACACTCTCTCTTTATGGACACGTGTCTTGTGTGTTGATATGCCGGTCAGCGTGATTTTTGAATTTAACGGTTTATATGACAAAATGAACGACCTGCCGTTGCTTGTCGAGTTGAGAAATTGTCTCTTCCCTTCTTTCATCTCAATTTCTACAGTCTGTAGACAGGCCCGGATCTACCATTAGGGCACACGGCACTGTGCCCAGGGGCCCCAACCATTCCCAGCCAGTGGGGGGGCACCACACGAAAGAAACTTTTTTTTTTTTGACACGCGTCTTAC
>OLKM01000549.1:72645-80145 GCA_900291075.1 Melanogrammus aeglefinus | reverse complement strand
CTGGTAACCCCACTCACCAGAGAGGCGAGGCCTTCCTGTGGTCCGCAGTCCGGCTCCCTTCCTCTGGTTCAACGAGACAGACTGTCAGGCCTGTGCTATCTGGAGGCTGTGCATCAGCGCTAAGCTGCTGGAACTAATTTGCAGTTAAATGTAGAGATGGACAATCGCTCCCCATCTCCCCTCTAAATAAGGGCTGTCAGGGAGGCAGCTGTGTCATACCCGCTTCGAGTGAACAAACAGTGTGTGTGCGTGGGTGTGTGCGTGTGAGTCTGTGTGTACATGTGTGTGTGTGTTTGTATGTGTTTGTGAATGTATGCGTCTGTGCGTGTAATGTGTGTGCATGTGTGGGTGTGGGTGTGTGTGCCTGTGCATGTGTCTTGTGTGTGTGTGTGTGTATGTGGGTGTGTGTATGTCCGTGTGCGGGTGTTTTCGTTTGTGCGTGTCTGTTCGAGTGTACGTTTGTGTGGCTGCGTTTGTGCGCATGCGTGCTTGTGTCTGTGCTTTTGCCTGTGTGTGTGTGTGTGTGTGTGTATGTGTGTGTGTGTGTGTGTGTGCGTCCTGCCTGCAGGGCGACCTGGGTGCGCGGTGGAGCGTTCTCATGTCACAGTTACAGGTGTGGGTGAAGGTGTGAGGCCAGGGGGGGGGGGGGGGGCGGAAGTAGCCGGTCGCATGCCGCTATGCATGCTGGGTATCTTGATGACTATCTGTCACCCCAGCCATGGCGCCGCTTAGATTCACCATAGGGATCACACCTCCGTCTGCACACACACACACACACACGCACGCCACACACACACCACACACACACACACACACACACACACACACACACACACACACACACACACACACACACACACACACACACACACACACACACACACACACACACACACACACACACACACACACACACACTACCGTGCCGTTAAAATGAAAGGATTCCTTCAGGTTTCTGAAGACCAAAGTTTTGCTTCAGGGAGCAGGTTGAAGCCCAATTTAACCAAATATTTCACTTAAAAAAAGCTCCCCAATATACTTTACTTTTTAACTTCTAAATTAAACACAAGTGATTGCATTATTGTAAGTGAAAGTATCTCACGAGGCCGGAAGGAATTCAAAGACAGACTTCTCACTTTGTATTTTCACAGCATTTTTCCATATAAGCAGTCTGGTTGCAAACACATCTCCTTCCGCATTTTCGATTCCACCACTTCCAGCTGCTGGTTGATATAAATACATGAACACACACACACACACACACACACACACACACACACACACAACACACACACAACACACACACACACCACACACACACACACACACACACACACACACACACACACTCTCATCCACACACAGAGGCGGCATGTTTTGGAGGTGTAACTTGGGATTCCGGGGCTCTACATGAAGGGTGGGTTCCTGGGGCAGAGGGGGTCTCTGTCCTGTGATCTGGGTTGTAGCTGTTTGTCAGGAGTAGACCACCCACCTGCTGCCCCCCCCCAACACCCCAACACCCCAGACCGGTCCCAGGGATGATACTGAGCCTGCGATCACACACACGCGGCGGTACAACCAGCCCTGACCGTTCCCTGAACTAGTGTCAGCTCTGCAGTCTGCTGAAACGTTGCATTCAGTAACGGGATACAAGAGCTTGACCTCTGCAATTAGCTTATCGCTATGGTTACAATGCATTCAACACATACATGCAACCATTCTTTTTCTGTACAATGAAGCACCACATTCAGTCCTTGTCATGGTCTCGTTTTACTTTGGTATCTGTCTTGTTTCTCCCCATGTCAGGTTTACCTCCTGTGTGATTACTGCTCCCTCCCCTAATGTGTTTCAGCTGTTACTCGTTGCGTGCCCTGTGTGTTTGGTATTTAAGCCCTTATCTTTCCTTTGTTGCTTGTCGGATCATTTTAGTTTGTGGTGAGTTGTGTTCTTGGTGTTCCCTGTGTTACCCGCGTTACCCGCATCAACCGTGTTCCTTGCCTTTTGCGTTAATAAATTTTCCTTTTATTGAACTGTCTGCGTTTGGGTCCTACCTGCCTCCCTGCCACCCGCTAACCGTGACAGTCCTCCCATTTCATTAGAATCTGATACACAACCTCCTCAACTCAGCAGTCAGTACCCTCAGGAGTACTGAGGAATCACCACCAACTGAGCACGGGCCAAAAAGCTATGTAGGGGGATGGGGGGGGGGGGAATCAACGTGATCACATTAGCGGGCAACATAACCACAACAATACAGTGTAGTATCCATGCAGTCCTGATTCATTCCCTGTATTTTTTTTTGGTATTTTTGTATATTTTTGTATTGTATATGTTATTTCTTCATCCTAGCGTGAGAGTCTAGTTGTCCCCCGAGCAAGACGCCTCACCCTGACTGCCCCCCGACGGGCTGGCTATTGGTGTGTGAATGGATGCATGAATGGGTGAATGTTAGGCGATATTGTAAAAAATGTATTAATGCAGTCTATTTACCATTTACCATTAACACACACTTCTAGTCGGTACTTAGCTTGGCACAGTAGAAAATACCACACAGCGTGGGAATCTTTGTTTCAACGTCCATTGCTACACAAGTCTAACTGACCCAGGGGTGGACTGGGACAGAAATTCAGCCCTGGCATTTTCTGTCCAGACCAGGGAAGAACCCTGTATGTACTTGATTAAAGCAATTTAATCAAGTACATACATCCGAATAATAGTACAGCACTGTAAATAGCAGTTGTTGCCTTTTTTTGGTTTTTGTTTTTCAAGTTTGTGTCTCTGGTGCTGCTGACAAGACAGATGTGATACCCAAACAGGAAGTTAACAGACCTCCTGCGGTCGCTGCATCTCCACCCCCCGTATCTACAGATCTACAAAACCCTTAAATATCACACTTGATCCAACGCTAAATTCTCTCTTGCAGTTTTTAGTCTGTGACTGTGAAAATCTTTTGGAGTGAGCCCAGCATTGGTTATAACCAGACTCTGGCAATAATAACAAAATATCCTGACAAATAATCTAAATAGAAACATGTTAGACAGTAGCAGCATTAGAGATGAAACTCATTTGTTTTAACGGTGAGTCATTATGAAACCATACATAGGGAATTTAAAAAATCTTTATTATCTATAACTGTGTGGAAAAAGTCTAAGACATGAATACAGGTCTTAATAAATATGCATTCTCATATACGTGTATGTGCACAGGTATGTATACAGTACATGCACATACACGCATGAGAATGCATATCTATTCAGACCTGTGATTCATGTCTGAGACTTTTTCACACAGCTATAGATAAAACAAATAATTATTCTCTATTCATGGTTATATTAACTTACTTTCTCACCCCCAGCCAGCCAGCTACACTCCTCACCAAATTCAGGATTTGCAAAAAAAAACAGCAAACAGAACTTGTACTCAGTATATGTAGCCATGTAGCCTTTATGTGATAGTAGTAGTGACACTTAGGGAACAAATTTATCTTTCATGAAGGATGACTTAAGTCTCAAAATAGCCCTAAGGCCTACCTGCATAACTGTTAATTGAACTTAAAAAAGATGCAGATGTATGCAATCAACATCAATGTGAAAATCTTCAACCAGGAAATAATCATAATCAAACCTTTTGTTTCAATCTGAGACAAAACAAGTTGCATAATAAAATCACAAGGTCATGACGAAGCTCTCTCTCTCTCTCTCTCTCTCTCTCTCTCTCTCTCTCTCTCTCTCTCTCTCTCTCTCTCTCTCTCTCTCTCTCTCTCTCTCTCTCTCTCTCTCTCTCTCTCTCTCTCGCATCATAGAAGAACTTCTAGCAGGTCAGGAAAACCTGTTTGACAGGAGATGATGGTAGCAGAGAATATAAGAGACATTTATGAATTACCAATTGTCATTTTATCACACATATAGTATGTTTCTTCACATAAACCTTTAAAAATACACATATTGCATTCCTCTCACCACATGCAATAGTCATCACCTTCAATGGCAATTATTGAAAATTAAACAAATTATTTCTTATAGGTTTACTTGTATTTTGTGCTAAATTTCAAAGTAGGCCTATCTGATCTGTATTTACAATACAGCTTGATGCTGCATCTCTATTTACAGCTCATTAGTCCATATCAATGATTACTGTTGCTATGGCAAGAAGAGACTGCTGAGGTTAGCAGATGTTAGCTAGCTTAGCTAAATCATCTGAACAATAATAACCCATAATATCACAATTCGGCATATTTAAACAAAATCAACCACAACTACCAACAGTCACAGCCCTTCAACTCTGGGCTAATATGTGTTTTGGACATGTCTCAAAACGTAGCCTAGCTAGCCCTAGGCTAACGGTACTTAGCATATATGCCTCCACCGGCTCGTCTCCCGGCGCAGCAGCGCTCGGGTGTTGACCCCGGCACCAAATAGGTCTGTCAATTTTGAACATTTGGCAGCTTCCACCTCCAGAGACTTCAGCTTTTTAAGTCGCAGTTTTTCAGGGCCATCCGGCGTTTCTTACGCTTATCCATTTTCAGCTCCGTCCCGACTCCGGCCCACGCCATGAGGTCCCGCCCACCCTGGATTGTGTTGTGATTGACAGCACTGGCAGGGCTCTTTGAGTCTGTCAGCCCATGATTGATTGACAAACATAGACCAATAATATGTGTCGATGCTGGCAACACACTGCTAGCCCTCTGTAGCCCATTGGCCCTGCAGGGAATTTAGAGAGAGACAAAAAAACTAAACAAAGTGGACGGGACCGGCCCACATTGGGTCAACGGCCCACCGGGACGATGGCCGGTATGCCAGATGGCCAGTCCACCCCTGACCTGCCCTGACTACCTGACGGGGATGAAATCCAGTTTGTTGTAGAAGTTTGTGGAAATTTATATATTTATTTATAGTGTGATGGCTGCTTTAACCTGTTGCACACCAACAGATGTGCAGCCTAACCCAGCCCCATTCAATCAGTCTGGCTCTGGCTAGCTAGGTGATGCTGCTTGAACCAGCCATCATCCACACACACTACCACACTATGGTTGACAAAACAGGACTCTCATACGGCCCTTCACAACATGGCTCTTGGCCTATAGCCATTAGTGTCATCAAGTAAAGGGCAGAACCTTGTACGTTTTAGCTAAGTACTAGAGCGGCTGCTGCAGCTCGAAAGCCCTTTGTTGGAATGTCAATAAGGAATCTCTGGCCTGAGCGTGTGCACACAGCCTCGATCTGGTTGAGGAGTGCTCAATTGGTTTATTTGGGTCCTGGGGTGTTGTTTTATAATTGCAGCCCGTGTAATGTCCTCTTTTTCTCTTCGTCTTTGAATTTAAGTTGCTCATATATTTAATGTTATGAAAGAAAAATGGGAGGAATTTCACTTTTGGACCTGAATTTTACCGATATTTCTGTTTGTCTAATATATATGCAAAATACACTGTGTGCACAAATCAATGCACATACATACACACACTCACACACATACACACACACACAAGTGCCCGCTGTGACACACTGACTGACTGACAGACAGACAGACAGACACACACACAGACAGACAGACAGACAGACAGACAGACAGGCACGCACGCACGCACGCACGCACGCACGCACGCACACACACACACACACACACACACACACACACACACACACACACACACACACCACACACACACACACACACACACACACACACACACACACACACACACACACACACACACACACACACACACACACACCATATTACACAAATCGTAGAACTATAAGTGTGGAATTTTCTGACCACCCTAAATATGGATTCTGTGAATTAGAGTTAATCAGTTTAGATTTATTTTCAGGCTTCTGATCCTTGCACCTTTCATATTGATCTGCTCTTCATGTTATTATCATGTCTCCCTGCACCGTTTAGGACATCTCTGTCCCTTCATGTCCTCTCCTGACCTATTGTCTCTGGGTCTCTTGTAACAGCAGCCTCCCAGGTAAGACTTGGGCCAGTAGCTCCCTCTGTACTTTTGTTTAGTGTCACCCTGAGTTCAACAAATCCGCCCCCCCCCCCCCCCCCCCCCCCCCCGAAATCGACTACATAAATGATGCATTCAATCCAGGCTCTTCTCTGACATATGGCATGCCAAAAAGACTGCCTGGAGCTGTCAATCTCACTCTCACACTCTCTCTCTATCTCTCTCTCTCTCGCTCTCTCTCTCTCTCTCTCTCTCTCTCTCTCTCTCTCTCTCTCTCTCTCTCTCTCTCTCTCTCTCTCTCTCTCTCTCTCTCTCTCTCTCTCTCTCTCTCTCTCTCTCTCTCTCTCTCTCTCTCAGTCATTTAGCCCCATGTGAGAGTGACATGCAGCTCAGCCGTCTGTTTGTGTTACCTTGTTGTCGTGTGTTTGTGTCATGCTACTGAGGTCACGTCAGGAACGCTTATCTGGAACAGATTTCACAGATGTATTTTGGCTTTTGAGTAAATTGCAAGACTTTCCAACAAATCTTAATTTGTCACTGCATCATAATTGTTTTTATCCGATGAATTAAGTACTTAATGCAAAGTTCCGGGCATCATTATCCTGAATTCTTTAACTGCGTCTGATGCGTAACCTTTCCAGCTCTGAAGAAGGGAATGATCCCAAAACATCCCATAACAAGCAAATCTCCTCTCCCAGAGCCAGGCTGGGACTCTTGGGACGTTGAAGAACGCCGTCACGAACCGCTTACTTATCAGGAAGCGTTCTTGATTGGCATGCATGACCAATCCTGGACCACTGGGAACACTTCTTTTGAATGTGTTTTGCAACAATTGCTCAGTGGTCTAGTGAGAAACAAAGATTCCGTGGAGCACTCATTTACCAAAATATGTAACTTTAAGAATAACCAGAATCACCCCTTCATGCCGGAGCTATGGCTACAGGTCTGTGGGTGACTGATGGCTAATGAGGACCGTGTCTTCAAGGGGCTATGCATCTTAAACTGCTCTATGGGGTCGCAGGGTGACACGGTGCTAACGTCTGCCCCCATGGGTAATATTGGGGCAGATCTCTCTCCCTTCTCCCTCCTCCCGCCCCCATCCCTGTAAAATATATACATATGAGACTTCTTAGTCTGACAAAGTTTAACGACAAGGCTTCAGTTCAGGTAACGGTAGCCTTCGTCAAAATGTGCTGCCCACACATGGGCTTACTGAACTCTTCTGGTCAAGTTTTGTATTGGAAAACATAACATCAAGTGTCTTTGAGTATTCAAGTGGATTTGAGTATTTAGAAAGACGCTATATAAGTCTAGTGTATTATTATTAATATTATTATTATTATTATCATTATTATTATTATTATTATTACCATTCTTATACTTGAGACTGCTTTCTAGTGTGGGACCGACTGAGACCTTAACTAGCTGGTTGTGATGATAATACTGTGAAGGACCGACTGAGACCTTAACTAGCTGGTTGTGATGATAATACTGTGAAGGACCGACTGAGACCTTACCCAGGGTGTAGTTTGCATTGCGGCACTCAC
>OLKM01000549.1:55000-68119 GCA_900291075.1 Melanogrammus aeglefinus | reverse complement strand
AACACACACACAACGAACACATACACACACAACACAACACAACACACACACAACACAAACACACACACACACACACACACACACACACACCGCACACCAGCGGTTCCCAGTTAATAGGTTAGATGTGAACGCTCAGAGGAGAGCTCTGTCAACAGCCCCGGTTCATTAGCCAGTGACGGGTCACTCTGATCTCTGCTCTATATCTCTCTCTATCTCTCTCTTTTTTCTCTCTCTTCATCTCCCTTTCATTGCCTTGTCTGAGTTTTTAAAAAGCTTTATTTAAATAAACGTTGCTTTAAAAAAATGACGTAGTACACACATATGTGTATGCAAAGTTATGCAACCTATGTCTTTATTCTTTATTGTTTATTTTTCCAAGAACATCAACATAAGTGTTATGAAAACAGGACAATTTGGGAAACAGAAAACGTACTGACGCTACATTATGTCCGTTATTATCTGTGTATTATGGCTTGGCGTGGGTCAAGGCATCTCTCCTTTTAGAGCATAGCTTCTTGAAACAGTCATTTAAGCAGTACTTGTAATTTGAGTATTTGTCCGTGGTATATTTCATATCTCAATCAATGAGTCTGCTCCTATTTTGCACAAGCCCACTAAGTCAAATCTAAAGCCTTGTCACTTGCACAGTGCACAGATGCATTGAAGCAGTCCTTCTGTCATTTGGTCTATCTCCCGCTCACACAAACCCCGGGCAGCTTCTCGGCAACATGTTAGCCTCACGAGCCTTGCTGCTAGCAGACGTCTTCAGCTGTGAAGGCTTGGCTCTGCCATTAGCCGCTCACTGCTGCCCAGTCCCCATCAAAACCTGCTCTTTCGCACGCGCACGTGTGTGTGTGTGTGTGTGTGTGTGTGTGTGTGTGTGTGTGTGTGTGTGTGTGTGTGTGTGTGTGTGTGTGTGTGTGTGTGAGGAGGAGGAGGAGGAGGAGGAGGAGGGGGAGGAGGAGGAGGAGGAGGAGGAGGAGGAGCAGGAGGAGGAGGAGGCAAGACCCCAGAGGAGGTGTTAATGGAATTTCTTGCTGTCCAGCACTCAAGTGCATCCTCTCTGCTGAGAGATTATCCCGTCAGCCCTTGTCGCCAGCCAAAAGACCCACCTTGGGTTATCACCATGGCAACTTGAGATGCACCTCTTCCAGTGTCACGGCGGCAGGCAGGTGGGGCAGGGGGCTGGGTTGCTTCACCTGGGGGGCCAAGCGGGCAGCAGAGCGCTTCATCTGGGGGGTCAGGGGGCCGGAGGGGCCGGAGGGGCCAGGGGGCAGCTGACTACTTGGACGTGTTCATCTGGGGGGGTCGGGGTGAATGGCAGCAGCCCGCTCCTGCCTGACTGTCCGGGTACAGCAGGTGGGGGGTTCACCTTCTGATCAATCCTCTCTTGCTCTTAGTTTCCCTGTTTGTAGTTAATAGCTTCCTGGTTACTCTCCTCCTCCACCCGTCCTCCGGCCCCCATGCGGCTCTCGCCCTGGGTTGCGTTGGAGCAGGTTGTAGCGCAGGCACAAAAGTGTGTGGGTGAAGCCAGCCTGGTGCGTATTTAAAGGCTGGCTTGTTTGGATGCCAGGAGTGATTATTCAGTGCACTCCATGTAAATGAAGGTTTAAAGTGAGCTTCTGTTCCTGCTGGGCCCAATCAGGCCTCTTCTCAGTTGTGTAGGGTTGGTATTGAATCAGGCCTGACCTCACAGGCTAACTGATGTCTGCAGGGGGGAGAGAGAGAGGGGGCGGGGGGGCTATCGATCCTCCATCACTCATCTGCTTACCTCCTCATCTCCCAGTCCGAGCAACGGCCTTCGTACGCATTTGATTTTCTTTCCACTCAGAGTCAAAAGCTTTGTTTTGTATTGTTTTGTGTTCTCTTTAGTATTATTTGTTAGTATAAACCTTTCTCTCATTTGGATCTGCTCTACCCATTTCTTTGCTTTATTAGGTTTGGAGGTTTAATTGGGCACTAGTCACCTTTTGACTCAAATCATGCTAAGAAAGTATGTTGTTCCGAGTATGAGGTGGTGTTACTCTTATCCCTTCTAACTGTTATAATGGTACACCCCGCCTGTCTATTCCCCCTCCGCTGACATTTCCTTTGTTAAGCCAGACTAAGCGGTTTAATTCTGTCTTCCATATTCAGCCCTTCCCTGAAATTAAACTAGAGATAATTGCCTCATGGAGGAGCATCTCGGCTTCATAGGTGCTAAGCCGTTTGCCATTTGAGATGACGCGAGGACGAGGTATTAAGATGTGTGTGGTGACGGTGCTGTGGTCGTGCCGCCAATTTCACCCGGAAGATCCGACCATGCATGGACACTCCGCTGTCTGGCTGGCTTTCCCTGTCTTTATGGTCCCTGAGTCTTGCTTACTTGCTGTCGCTCCATCTTGGCCTAATGCTGTGTCCGGTGGCTCAATCTATATCCTTAACACATTCCGTTTTAGCACATTGATCCGGCTGCTTAAGCTAAAGCGAGCCCATATATGGGTTTCCGGTGTCCGATAATGTGTTCCGTCGTTAGTTCCTCAGCCAGCCTCTTTGCTGTTGGCTCCATTGAATCGAGTTTTGCTCTGGGTGTTGCGCTGGTTCTCTCCATTCTCCCTTCTCTCCCCTCCTGTGAGTCTGTGCTGTCTGAAAGCGGCGGCCATTATCATTTGCTGACCCGTGCTGTCAGCGGCAGGAGGAGCGCATGCTTCACCTGCCTCCACTCCTGGAAGGCGGCCTGGAATCTGCACAGCAGCCTCCGCTTTACCCCCCTGCCAAGTAAAATGTGAGAATAACACAAGCTTCCCTCTATACTAAGTCAGGCAGGCCTCCCCCAGATATACATATCTGGATAGGGAGCACCAGGCCCCCCAATGTGCAGCCCCGGTTCACAATGTCCGACGCAGCCTCCATCAGGGAACAGCAAGGTTAAGCCCAGGCCTGAGGGGTTGTCAGTTTGTTCTGAGCCTCTCCTGGCCGGCTTCTAAGGTGTCCTTGAGCACCACACTGGGTCGTTCACAGGCTGCTTATCTCCTTTTCACCACCTTGTGGGTGTGAATGTGGTGTGAAGTGGTCCCTTCCATCTGACGTTCAGGCCCAGCCCGATGTGAAAAACACCCTTCCACTGGAGTCTCTCTTTTGGCCTCCAATAAACAACACAGCATCATGGTGCTCTACTCCACTCACTAAGCTTCCGAGTGGTGAGACTGAGGCCCCGTCCACACAGATCCGATTTTTGGGTGAAACCACATCTTGTGTCAACCGTCGCCAACCGTCCAGACGAAGCCGGCGAATCCGGTCCCCGAAAACTGCACATTTCTGAAACCGTGTTCAAGGGCTGTTTCAAATCTATCCGGACCTATGCAGTTTCGTGTTAGGAGTCGTGTCAACGCCTGAAACGCAAACGATGACGTCATTAGCCCCCCACAAGCTGGGCGACGTCAGAGTAGCGTTAAAAAAAACACTTCTTTTTTTTTGTAGCTTTAAATACCGCCCCTTGATAAATGTAATTACTAACTGTACATTAAAAAGTATTTCTGCTCAATTTAAAAGGTTGAATCTCCTCAGGACTGAATGATTGTATACAGGGCGCAGGCTGTATGCACGCAGGCTTGATGCGCTCCACTTTCTTCTGTGGAGAACCAGCGCCTTGAATATTTACTACAGCGTTTCTACAGCTCGATGCGGTTTCACAATGAATCCGTCTTTACGGAGATATTCCTGAACCACACAAAACGAGATTGAATCGTTTTCGCCCGTTTCGACTCCGTGTGGACGGGGCCTGAGAGTCCAATGAGTGGCTGGATGATGATGATACCAGCCTAGTTAAGGCATCAATTTCACCACAGGACCCGGTTAAACAACATCATCAACTTCCTCTAGTAGGCACTCATATGCCCCAAACGCCCAGGCTTTAAGAACCTCTGCACATTACATCTTGGAGGACTTCCGTGCTGCATATTGATTCTGCTGCTTATGGCCCTGCATGGCTGAGAGCTTTCTCTTGTGGGGACAGGTATCCCAGACACAGCGACAGCGATGCCTACATGCGCCACACAATGCCTCTTTCTTCCATTGTTTAACGGTAGAGCGGTAAAAGCAGGACAGTGTTACGCGGGTTGCTGGATGATTGTCCACACCCCACCCCCTTCACCGTATTAGTTCACTAAACACATTAACATTTTGCTGCTCACTCCAATGGCACAATGGAAAGCCTGCAGGACGAGGATGTTTCTCTGAATATTGAAATGTCACATTAAAGTACCATGAGTTATTAGGAGAAATAGGCCATTGCATGCATACAGTCAGAGAGAAAGGCAGAGCGAATGAGAGAGAGTGTTTTTGTCTCCTAAGTGATTGTGTGAAGCGGCCTCTGTTATGGATTGTTTCCTACACACTGACCTTCAAGCCTGCTTAGAGGGACAAAGCGGAGGAATTGACGTATTGTCTAATCCCTGATCATTCTTTCCCCTAAAAGTTCTGGATGTCTACTGCGCTTTTAGATGCTAAACCAGCGACTATAAACAAATACTTCTCCAGTAATACTTTTCTGGTAAAATATAAAAGGCCCTATTTTAACGGTCTGAAACGCAAGTGAGAAGCGCCAAGCGCAAGTAGCTTTGTGGGCGTTTCTATGGCGATAAAATGACACTATCGCTATTTTACCGGCGCATAAATGTTTTTGTCTTGCGTCCGGCGCAAATCTAAAATGGGTTGGTCTGAAGTAGCCTAATTACCCGTAGGTGTGGTTCGGGCGTAACGTACGATAAACCAATGAGAGTGCCTGCTCCCATTCCCTTTAAGAGCCATGAGCGCATTTGAATCTGACGGGTTGATATTTTGACAGCGCGTCTGCAGTCTTCGTCTCCCTTAAACTAGCATCTGAACAACGCGGCACTGACTTTAAACCAGGTATTTCCTGGTTTGTGGCGCAAGTGGTTTCTGAAACTGCAAAATAGCACCAGGGAACGTTTGCGCCAGAACACGCCTCCTTCTTTCGCCGAACCGCCCCTTGGAGCGCAAGATCATTCCCTAATTTACCGACGCGTGGCGCAGGAGGAAAAAGAACGCTCTGCGCCAGTTGCAAACTAGCAATGAGCGCCAGTGAGAAAGTCAATTGCGCCGGATGCAAGATAGGGCCCAAAGTCTAAAGTGTAGCTGTTCTGTATACAGAAAAACATGACCAGATGCAAATCAAGCAATACCCAGGATCCCTGAGACCGGGCAGTTCTGGTACAATACACTGGTGCAACACACTGGTACAACACACTGGTAAAACGCACTGGTACAGTCACTGGTACAACGCACTGGTACATTTCACTGGTACAGTTCACTGGTACAATGCACTGGTACAGTTCACTGGTACAACGCACTGTTACAGTTCACTGGTACAACGCACTGTTACAGTTCACTGGTACAACACACTGGTACAGTTTACTGGTACAACGCACTGGTACAGTTCACTGGTACAACGCACTGGTACAGTTTACTGGTACAACGCACCGGTACAGTTTACTGGTACAACGCACCGGTACAGTTCACTGGTACAATGCATTGGTACAGTTCAGTGGTACAATGCATTGGTACAGTTCAGTGGTTCAACACACTGGTACAGCTCACTGGTACAACGTACTGGTACAGTTCACTGGTGCACCGCACTTGTACAGTTCACTGGTACAATGCACTGGTACAGTTCACTGGTACAATGCTCTGGTACAGTTCACTGGTACAACACACTGGTACAGTTTACTGGTACAACACACCGGTACAGTTCACTGGTACAATGCATTGGTACAGTTCAGTGGTTCAACACACTGGTACAGCTCACTGGTACAACGTACTGGTACAGTGCACCGGCCCATCTGGCTGTTGCTCAGTGGGGCAGGAACGTCCCCCCGTATCAGCTTTTAGCCCCTCCGACTTGGACTATGATGAGTGCATTAGCATCGCCCCTCCCTACTCTCCCTCTGTGGCATTTTGTTTAGCCCGGCGACGTGACCTTGTCCGGGAGCAGAGTGGCTATTAATTAGCCCACTGGCCCCGCCTGCTTGGCCCAGGCCTGGGGCCACGGGCGGTGTGTTGAAGGGGAAAGGGAGGGGGTGGGGAGCATGATGGATGGGGAGTGGGTGGTGGAGGTGTTGACATATCCAGTGTCCTTCTCTACTGCAGCAGCAGCCTGCCAGTGTCTATATTCAATCGATGGAGGGGCGGGCGGGGGGGGGCGATGGAAAGTGTCTGTTTGGTGCACAATGGGCGCCAGCTTTATGTCTGTCTCTCCCCCCCGTCTCTCGGTCTCTATTTCTTCCACAGCCCTCCCTCTGCCCATGGTGGCAGGGGGGGCAGACGTCTCCAAAACACAGGCTGGTGTGCGCCGGTGCCTGGTGGCCTGTGCAGGAGGGACATGAGCCTGCTCTGATCCGCACCTGCATGGCCCTGGGCTCTCACTGGCCAAACACATGCACGACGCCATTTGTCTCCCCTCCGTTTGACCCTGCCGGCCGGACCGCTGCCAACCAGATACCCCCCCCCCCCACACACACACACACACACACACAAACACATGCACACATGAACACAAACACACACACACACGGACAGACACATGCATAAACGCAGCATGCACACACACCCCCTCCCAGCCATAACCCACAGTGATTTTACCAAACAACAACGTTTTGTATGTAGGAGAATCGCACTATGCGTTAGTGTGTGTTGCTTGTCCTTCAGCAGTAAGAGCTACTGGAGGGCGATGTAAAGAATACTAATGAAGTGAATCACTTGAGTGAGGGCTAAATTCGCTAACCTCACGTATCACACAATGTTTTTGTGCGTCGTATTTTGGGTGAATTTGTGTTTGTGTTTGCACGCTCACACATTTATTTACTGATTCTAGTTCGGCAAGATGGATGGCTTCATTTACATTGTGTGTGCTTTATTGTGTTTGTGTGTTTTTTGTGTATTCCCATGTGTGTGTGTGTGTGTTTGTGTAAATCCCCAGCACCCATACCATTGAAACCCAGAGCAGAGTGCTCAACAGGGGAGGAGGGCAGGCACGCGCAGAAGCAGTGCGATGGAGGGTGCATTTTAATCAAGTCTCCCAGCTCCCTTAAATACCCCTCCCCCATCTCGCTGACGGATGACCAGAAGCAATCCGTTTTTGTCCTTATTCCTTTCTTTTATTCCCCCTGAACGTCTGCTTCGTCCTTTGGAACGCCGCTGTCATCGAATGTTGGGTTAAGCAGCTCGCCACATCCCGTAGGAAGGCTGGTTCTCAGTGCTCTGCCGATACGGCCGTATGTGGTTCCCTTTCGGAGCATCCTTTTGTCAACAGGCTATTGCTGCATCTTCAGTTCAATCTCTGAAGTGGAATGATGACCGAAATGTATAGTTACATTTAGGGCATTTAGCAGATGCTTTTATCCAAAGCGACATACAAAAAGAACATTTGTCGGATGAAGGAGGAACAGTATATCAATGTCGGTACAGTAAGGATGTTCATAGAAACAAGTGCCAAGCGCTAGCAATCGCTAGGCTAACCCATTCCCTGTGTCCAACAACGAGAGCTGCTACACAACTAAGTAACCAGCGGTATGTGTGTGAGAGAGCATAGGTCATCCCGGGGTTCAACCATCACCTCCTTGTTTTGATTTCACACCTTCCCCACACAGGTGGTCTTACCGTGGTGGTGGGGGGGTGGGAGACAGACAGAATGGCAGCCCCACCGTCCTCATGTGCATCTTGGCCTGCTTCTCTTAGTCATAGCTGGTGGTCTGCGCTCCTCTGTGTGTTCCTCCCGCCTGTGCTCAGTGTTTTGTTGCCTGGTGATGCAGATGAGCGGTGACAGAGCCTGGGGGAGAGGCTGGCTGTTAGAGAGCCCCCGGACCGTCTGAGGAGGAGAGAGCAGGGAGGAGGGATATTTCCTCTGTTTGGAGGCTGACTTCCTGGCCTGCACTCATTCCCCAGACAGGGTTGGTGTGGGAATGCAGAATATATCGAGCTACTCGCTGTCTGCTTTGCTTTGTAGTCGTTGTAGTTTTGCCATTTAAAATGGCAATCGTTTATGTAAAAGCTCATTTGAAGTAAACGGCTATTCATAAGCACTCTGTGTTGAAATGGGCTGACTTATACCCAAACCCATGATGGGGAGAAGGAGGAACACGTGTTCTACGATTATACAGTTGTTTGTACTGAGGGCATTTTCGGTAAAAGTCAAAACGGCCAGATTTTTCCCCCTTGTTGGGTGCTTATAGCCTACACCCCCTTCCTGGCAGTCAATCAGTGGGCCGTCGAGTCTGATGACCCGGTATCTCTTGCTAGGAGAGGAGTGTCATTTTGTCAGTAACACTTAATTCCTTTCCTCCTCGCTCCCCCCCCCCCCCCCACTCCCTCCCTTCAGCCTGCTCGCTGCCTCACTTCCCGGTCACCCATTCTACTGGAGCCAGCCTTGTTCTCTGCACCATCTCAGGAGAGAGAGCCTCCACTTCCCTTTTTCTGCCCTTATCTGTCATACCTGCTCCCACCCCCCTTCCCTCCCCCCCTCCCTCCCTCTCTGTCTGCTCGGTTTATAATCAGCTCCTTTTTCTTTCCTTTGTTGACTTTTTAAATCGTTCCTGTTTTTGTCAGTGATGTGAACTGAACAAGCCTCCGAGGCTTAGTGTGTGTGTGTGTGTGTAGGTGAGTGTGTGTGTGAGTGTGTGCGTGTGTGCATGTCTGTGTGTGTGTGTGTGTGTGTGTGTGTGTGTGTGTGTGTGTGTGTGTGTGTGTGTGTGTGTTGTGTGTGTGTGTGTGTGTGTGTGTGTGTGTGTGTTGTGTGTGTGTGTGTGTAGTGTGTGTGTGTGTGTTGTGTGTGTGTGTGTGTGTGTGTGTGTGTGTGTGAGTTCAGGTGGGCATTTGCGTCATGCTAAATTCTTCCCGTTAGAGCCCCACCCGGTACATGGAGGAGGGTACGGCTGTAGAGGGAAGAGAGGGTGGGCTATCGGGGGGGGGGGGGGGGGCAACAGGCAAAGCAATTTTGGGAAAGCTGCAGCAGCTCATGTCAGGATGAAGGACACATTCTCGGCGGAGGTGGAGTGTGTATGTGTGTGCGTTTGAATGAATGTGTGTGCGTTTGAATGTATGTGTGTGTTTGTATGTGTGTGTGTGTGTGTGTGTGTGTGTGTGTGTGTGTGTGTGTGTGTGTGTGTGTGTGTGTGTGTGTGTGTGTGTGTGTGTGTGTGTGTGTGTGTGTGTGCGTGTGTGTGTGTGTGTGTGTGGTGTGTGTGTGTGTGTGTGTGTGTGTGTGTGTGTGTGTGTGTGTGTGTGTGTGTGCGTGTGTGTGTGTGTGTGTGTGTGTGTGTGTGTGTGTGTGTGTGTGTGTGTGTGTGTGTGTGTGTGTGTGTGTGTGTGTGTGTGTGTGTGTGCGTGTGTGGTGGAGGGCAGGTGGGGGAGAGGAGGAGGGGACTTATTGAAGGCAGGAAAGGAGAAAGACAAATTGACAAAAGCGAAGCGAGTGAAAAAAACCCCCGTCAGGAGCGGAGAAGAGGGATGGGAGGAAGATGGCTTGGACGAGGGGTTAGGGCAGGTCCTTGGATAATAACATTTTCTGTTCAGAGTGCTATCGGGAATCAATAATGTAATTCATAGAAAAGCCATAGAGTTGCCTCGCATTGGCATTCCCGGACATGAACGGTGCTTACGTCCCAAGGAATTAAAATGCATTGTGTGTGTGTGTGTGTGTGTGTGTGTGTGTGTGTGTGTGTGTGTGTGTGTGTGTGTGTGTGTGTGTGTGTGTGTGTGTGTGTGTGTGTGTGTGTGTGTGTGTGTGTGTGTGTGTGTGTGTGTGCGTGCCTGCGTGCGTGCGTGCGTGTGTGCGTGTGTGTGTGTACGTGTGCGTGTGTGTGTCTTTGTATGTCTGTGTGTCTGTGTGTTTTTATTTCAGATATATGTTCTGGGGGGATTTGGGGGGGGGGGGCGGCGGGGGCGGCGGGGTGGCGGGGGTTTGTCATTGGAACAAAGCGTTAACACAGTTTGCTTATCTTAGACCTTTAAATCTAAGGGCTGACCAGAAGAGAAAACGTTCTCCTGAAATCCATTAGGGAGCAGTTCACCTTGTCTGCTTGTTGAAAGTGACAGAGAATAGAGCAGACATGGTCAGCATATGAAATTAATAAGAATGTTGAGGCTGGGTATGGAACCTCGACTTTTTGAGCTACCCACAGAAACGCCAGGTCATTACGAGAGCTGAAACTGGGCCGTTCGGTCGCAGTGTTTTTTTCCTTGATGGCCACACGCGTGCTTATACCGGCCACATGTTAACATGTTATATCCTGGTCAGCTGCAGCCTAGCAATACTTATTAACTTTTATCATGTTATATCCTCGTCAGCTGCAGCCTAGCAATACTTATTAACTTTTAACATGTTATGTCCTGGTTAGCTGCAGCCTAGCGATACTCTTGGCCAGGATTGAATGTGCTTCTGTTTCATGATACAGTGAATATTCTAGAACACTGACGGGAAAAATCAGCAGCAACTCCAGCAGTCTTTTAAATGTCAGCGTGTCTCTTTAGGCTCAAACACATTTTAGTTTTGCTTTAATTGCCATTCAAATGAAAGAGGAAATTTGACTGCGGAATTCAACTGAATAATTTGAACCAAAGTTATGAAAAGAAGTGCTAGGAATCCCGGATGATAAGTAAATTATTGTATTTAAGGGTTTTCTTCGGTCATATTTTCCTGACGTGTAACCAGAGCTTTTGTAAATGACGACTGGTTTAAAAAAGGAAATATTTCCAAATGTGCTAAGTTTCCGTCGAAACTTAGCACATTGCAATCTAAGAGGCCAAACTAAGGTTAAAAATAAATATTAATTAAAAAATCTCCTGAGTTCCAGCGTTGAAAGATTGCATACTTTATTCACCCTTCTTTTGATTTAGAATTCTAAAAGGGCTCAATGCAGATCCCACTGGACTCTTCATCTAATGAGGCCTTTGCAGACCCTCGTCTAATGCCCTTTAAACGGCTGTGCCTGTCAGAACTTTAAACCCCCTCCTGCTCCTAGGTTTGGTCGTGGTCTGTCTTGGCCCATCTTAGAAAAGGGTTGATGGTTTGACCAAACTCTGGTGTTATGCGGTAGCCCTAGAGGTTTTGAGGTGAGGATGCCAGGACGCGTGCAGGGAAGGACGCAGCCGGAAGAATGGAGGCATGGTGCTCTGCAGGTTCGGGATGCCTAGCAGCAGGGTAGGACAAGGCGATCCGTCACATGAGTAGGCGCAAATTCACCACCCTGGAAAATCTTCCCCGCTATGAGGCCGGATTACAGTGCAGTGAAATCCTGGTTGAATATTGCGGGGAGAGGCTGCAACTGGAAAGGTTAACAAGACCAGGTCTGTCATGAATGGTAATGGTCTTTCCTGGGTTCATGGCATCCAGGTGATAAACCACTGAATTACCAGTTATTTCAATGGCTCGATGGCTGTAGGATATGTGAGCAGTGAGGTGAAAAGGACACTATCACAATACACAGCTTTTTACTAAAGTCGACAGATAAGAACTTTGGTTGTCACTGGTGGTAAAGCTCTTATGTCTGGGTTCTCAACCCATTGACGTTTTATCCCACATGGGGTACTGCAGAATTAGATGGTAGGAAATCATTTCATTGTGTTAACATCTGTACAATTATCAATGCTCAGCTCTTAATCTATACTACAAGACCTGCCGTTTCCTTCAGGCCTTCGGTCACTTTGGCTTCCTGTTCACCTTCTGGAACCCTGTTCTACTGCAGTAGCTTCCTGTTCACCTTCTGGAACACTGTTCTACTGCAGTAGCTTCCTGTTCACCTTCTGGAACACTGTTCTACTGCAGTAGCTTCCTGTTCACCTTCTGGAACACTGTTCCATTGCAGCAGCTTCCTGATCACCTTCTGGAACACTGTTCTACTGCAGTAGCTTCCTGTTCACCTTCTGGAACCCTGTTCTACTGCAGTAGCTTCCTGTTCACCTTCTGGAACACTGTTCCATTGCAGCAGCTTCCTGTTCACCTTCTGGAACACTGTTCCACTGCAGTAGCTTCCTGATCACCTGGTGAAACCCCGTTCTACTGCAGTAGCTTCCTGTTATCATCACCTGGTGGAACCAGGCGTAGTAGCTTCCAGTCGGGCACTAACAGAAAGAACAGTGTGCAGAGAGGTTCCCTCTGTCTCAGAACGTGACGTTAAATAGAAAGTGATCAGATAAGTTCTTTATTATCAAGGCACATTGTTGGGGAAAACAGCAAAGAGTTCAGCATTCATAGCGTCAGCTACGTTGGGCTACGTGGGGCTTTATGCCAAAGGGAGAAATGGCTGGCCAAGCCAAGCAGAACGCTCATCATCTGAAACTGTTAGTAAGCCTAATTTATACCGTTATATAAATATTTTACTGGGAAGACATGATCATAATTTAGGTGGAAAATATAAAAATATGCAAAACGATGTCATAAAATGTGTAATAAAAAAAGTATTTCTGGGGCAGACTAGCAAGCACCACATCTTTAAGACGACTAATCAGTCAGCTAATAATGCACATCCATATTGGAATAGAACTAAAACTGCGATTATTATTGTTTTATTCACGTATTTTATTCATTCACCTTTAAATATAGAAAATATTTTTCCATTCAAAGCAACGTTGTTCAGCACATACAGTGGAATGGATCATTTCAAACCATGCAACAACCTCGACGTGGTTCTTCAGGATTAGGTTTGATTCAATATGGCAGATGGCCCTGCTGCTACCGAGTCTCCAAGGTGAGACGGGAGACTGGGGTGTGTGTTTCTGTTTGTGTCTGGGCACTGCATTAGGGCACTGGACACGAGAGAGAGATTGTTTCGAGGGTATGCAAATCTGAGTAGGGATGAAATGTGCACTGTCCACTGTCAGTTGTTTTTAGAGCTAGCCGTTCTGGCTCTCTGCAGAATCAGAGCTGCTACGAAAGATCCCTGCGGCACGCACGCACGCACGCACACTTACGCTTTACTCACTCACTCACTCACTCACTCACTCACTCACTCACTCACTCACTCACTCACTCACTCACTCACTCACTCACTCACTCACTCACTCACTCACTCACTCACTCACTCACTCACTCACTCACTCCCTGGCTCAGTGGCCAGCCATCCAGGG
>OLKM01000549.1:47500-50000 GCA_900291075.1 Melanogrammus aeglefinus | reverse complement strand
TTATCATTGCTATTTATCTTTAATAAATGTGTGTAGGCATTATTACATGGACCTAAATACATACATACATTGACAGATTTATTATTACGATAAACACATCAACCAGATACACAAATACACGCACAACAAAACAAATGTAATCAACTCAAACCATGAACACGGCCAGAGACAGGAAGACAAAGAGAGGCTCCTCTCACTTAACCTTGTCCTGGCATCACTTACGTCCACAGGTGTGTGTGTGTGTGTGTGTGTGTGTGTGTGTGTGTGTGTGTGTGTGTGTGTGTGTGTGTGTGTGTGTGTGTGTGTGTGTGTGTGTGTGTGTGTGTGTGTGTGTGTGTGTGTGTGTGTGTGTGTGTAACATGATTAAATGAACAGATCAACCGATTGAGCCGTCCATGCGAGGTGTAAGAGGTGATGCATTATATGACTACTCTCCGTGATTGTTTCTCCGGGTGCGTGTCTAATGCAAGATCAAATCGACTCACTGTAGGAAAAATAAATCGATTTGATGCTCTTACGGCCACGATAATATTTCCACACCTTTCAGGAAGTCCTTGACTAGCCCTGTCATCTGTTAAGGACTCAAAGGGCCGGTATTAGCATCAAGTGGCCCGCTTTGTCCACCTGTCTCTTCGAGCCACACTAAATTAATCTATCTTTTAAATAATAGTTTCTGCCTCTTCAAAGTATCAACTTCAATTTGTCTTGAGAGCCCAACCACTCCAAAATAGTGTTTCTGATTCTAAGATACAGACTCATATCATGGTGCGCGATACACTTAAGACCCGGGTCAGCCCGCGGCCCAGACCCTGAAGACTACATCACTGGGTAATTGTTGTAAAGGCCACCGTTTTCATGTATATATATATATTTGTGCTGTCAAGCGATTAAAATATTTAAATACATTTTTTTCTATTCTAATTATCCCTTGATTTCGTGCTGCTAGCATTTTAGTGAGATCAGAGAGTGTTGAGAAGGACAGTGATAAAATATATTTGGTAAGATGGATATAAGAAGAGAGACCTGCATTGAATTCAACCCGGTCCACTTGACATCAGGTGCATGACAGTGGTAGGCCTACCGTAAAACTTCAATAGCCCAGGCTATTATTTGTTTCAATCACTGAACTTTTGAACAAAACTCTTGCTCAGCAAAGATGGGAAATACTATAACATTTATTATTTAAACTCACCTCACCTGCTCCGTATCCTTGCTTTCCCCAACAAGTTTGTGCGGCGTGCTTGTTGTTTTGGTTCCGGTTTGGCTAGAGCCGCTATGATGTTGTAGTTTTTCTAACGTGACTAGTTGTTGCTAGACAGCGGGTGAAGCCAAAAGAGCGTTAATTGCGTGCTAAAAAAAAATCAACGTTAATAACACATTAAACTGACTGAGCACTAATATATAGGCTATATATTATATTTGTAGGCCTACATCTTTGCTCGATTATAGTTTTTTTTGCCATCTCCATGAAGGCTTTTATAGCCTCCCACTGTTACTCATACACCCTGATTCACTAAACTCAGATTTATGAGGACGAAGAAGTGGAAATTATGGCGCATTTCCACTAGCACGGCTCGACTCGGTACGGCTCGGCTCGGCGCGCTATTTAAGTGTTTCCACTAGCACGCAGTACCTGCAATCGGGTACATTTTGGTATCACCTCAGCCGTGGTTCCAAGCGAGCCGAAGCGTTACTAAAACGTGACGTCAGCCGACTGCCTTCCACTGATTGGCCGATGAGTGTCGTCACTGGAAGGCGTCATAACCGCGCGCGACGACCGCCGAGGAATGTAAATAAAAACAAGACGCGAGACAAGGGCACCACTTTTTACTGCTTTTTGACTTGGGAACGAGGATGCTTCTCAGAAAAAATCCACTGCTTGGGTCAGTGGAGAGAGGTCCAGACGTTCCTGACTCCTGGTTGCCGAGAATAACGCGATTCAGAGGGAGCTCGCGAAGGCACCATGCGTTGTTGTTGTTCTGGTCTTCCGGATTTGTACGTTGCTCGGCGCCGTGTAAATGACGTCACAGCGGTTTCGCGCAGCCGTGTTATGACAACCCCGCCCACGTCGAGGAGGCACCAGTTGTAATGGAAACACAACCAAACCGAGCCGAGCCGAGCCGTGGTAGTGGAAATGCGCCAGAGAGTGCTATCATCTCATCATTACACTTGGGGGGCTTTTGAGTTGTATGAGTGCAGCTTTTAGCGGGACATACATTTTATTATGAGAATAAAATGTGTACACTTGACTTTTTACTAGCGATTTTCCACGACCCAACATATGCATTATAAAGAAATACAAGCTAGATCCCGTCGAGAGCAGAGAGATCGAAGGGGTGACTTTCCCCAAACATTTGAGATTTCATTGGAGTCAAAATAAAAAATATATAATTAAAAATCGTCAGAACTTGAAGGTTTCCTGCCTTTAAACTTCTCCCCAAACGCGCTCCATGGCGCCGCTGGTCTCCCAGTCCCGCGCTATGTATTAATGGATTCATCG
>OLKM01000549.1:40000-42500 GCA_900291075.1 Melanogrammus aeglefinus | reverse complement strand
ATACTGTGCTGTATAAAGTGCACTGTATACCTCATACTGTATGCAGTATACAGTATACTGTGTATCGTTTACTGTAAACAGTATGCAGTACAGGGTTTATTGTTTACTGTATACAGTATACGCTACAGTGTATACTTCATACTGCATACTGTATACAGTACACTACATACTGTATACTAAATCCTTCATGCTGTATACAGTATACAGAAAACGGCATTATGCACACTGTATACTTCATACTGTATAATGTATACAGTGTAATTTATACAGTCTGTATATACATACTGTATACTGCACACTCTTTCCTTTATACTGTATATTTTGCTATATTGCGGTATACTTGCAGTATACCTTTTCTTCATGCTCTATGTCTTCTGTCTCCTGGCTCACACTGCTGATCCTCAGTCACACACACACACACACACACACACACACACACACACACACACACACGCACACGCACACACGCACACACGCACGCACACACACACACACACACACACACACACACACACACACACACACACACACACACACAACAGACACACCACACGCACACACGCACACACACGCACACACACCACCACACACAAACCCAGAAACACACACACACACACACACACACACACACACACACACACACACACACACACACACACACACACCACCCATACAAACCCAGAAACACACACACACACACACAAACACACACACACACACACACACAGACTTGGCATTCCGACTGATGATAGGCCAGACCCATGCCCTTTAGGATCATTGTGTTTTATACTTCAAGGTGTGTGTTTCAATGCGTTGGTGAGCAAGCATGTTTTGGTGTGTGTGTGTGTCTGTGTCTATTTGTGTGTGTGTGTGAGTGTGTGTATGTGTGTGTTGGACAGTGAGAGGTGTGTGTGTGTGCTGTGTGTGTGTATTAGTGTGAGTGTGTGTGTTTGTGTTTGTTTGCGTGTGTGTGTTTGTGTGTGTTTCATACAGAGTCAGAACAGAGTAGAATCCTGTGTCTCAATTGTCTGTTGACGCTGAGTGTGATTTCCTATTCCGAGGGGAAGCGATGCTCACACTTATTAATTATGACTGAAATATTAAAACGACTCCATCAAACATGAATTATTAATTCGTTTGACCAGACTTCTCGACAAAGGATTAATTTCTCCATACCTCATTTGAGCAGGATGTGACAGTGGTGGAGAAAGGGAAGCAGCCTGAACGACTGTTTCACAGTAAAGCAGCCGGCTGTATGACTGTTTCACCGTGAAGCAGCAGGTGAAACAGCAGGCTGAACGTCTGTTTCATCATGAAGCAGCCGGCTGTATGACTATTTCATCGTGAAGCAGCCGGCTGTATGACTGTTTCATCGTGAAGCAGCCGGTTGTATGACTGTTTCCCTGTGAAGCAGCAGGCTGTGCAACTGTAAGACCGTGATGGAGCAGGCTTGTAAGTCCATGTGTGTGTTGAGCAGCTAAAGGGCTGGTGTGTGAGGCTGCCTCTGAAGGCTATCTGGGGTGGAGGCTTGGATTTCTTCCTTTGACCTTGTCAAGCCTTACAAGATACGGGCAGCAAGCTAAACATTTCTTGTATTCTGTTTTTGTGCACTTTATTGTTTTGGTCAATCAAAGTGGAAGCGATCGTATTTCTTCATTTCATTTCTGTCGATTGTTGTCGATTGTTGTCGATGTTGCCATTTTTCTGACATTTCATCAAAATGTCCCCAATTAGTTAGATGACTTTTAGACTTTCAAATCGCATCGATAAGCCGGAGGACGGTGATTGGCTGTCTGCGTTTCAGTCCCAGCTATCTTCCCTGGTTGTCACTAGGCAACCAGACCACACCCCGGAGTCCATTGAGTCTGTCTCCACATCCAAACTTGTAGGCCTACCTCACACTATTTGTTGTGGTCTTGTTGTAGATAAGATATTAACTGAAAAATAATTTTCATATCAATCATATATAGCAACTGTGGCGGTGAATATCAGGTGCATCATTCCCGCTAGCATGGCCGCTAGCATGGCCGCTAGCATGGCGCAGTCTCTGGACCAACGAAGGGGAGGGGGCCAGCACCAGAGCGATCACACAACTCTCGAGGTCCACTGACCTGAGGACGGTAGTGATGGTTTTGGCATCATGTTACCTGCCAGTTGTAAGGTCATAGGGTTATGGAGCAGGCCTATGTTATGAGGCAATAGAGTTATAGAGCCTACAATGGGAGGTAATAGCGTCAATGAGTTGAGGACATTTTATGCATTAGTTTAAAAGGATGATGAGGCTGTAGCCGTGTGATTATCTGGAAATATGCACACCCCTCACCACTAGACTTCACTGGCTGATTATATAATGTAATCAGGTATATGTATACATATATCTATATATACTGTATATAAGAGAGTTATTTAAAGATCTTCAAATCACTTTAATAATGTCTTACACAGAAAAGCCATGGCTTTTTTGAGAGTACCTGATTACATCTTGCGAATAGCATAATCT
>OLKM01000549.1:0-27500 GCA_900291075.1 Melanogrammus aeglefinus | reverse complement strand
GAGAGTGTGTGAGGGAGGGCGAGGGGAGCCAGGGAGAGGAGCTGGGAGAGCGGAGGGGTGTTTATATCGGCCCGTCCATGAATGAAGCCACTGTGAATACAGAGGTGGGGGACCAGAGGGGAAGAGGGAGAGAGGGGGAGGGAGAGGGACAGAGGGGGAGAGAGAGATGAGGAGGGAGAGAGAGGGAGGGAGAGGGAGGGAGAGGGAGAGAGATGAGGAGGGAGGGAGGGAGAGGGAGAGGGAGAGAGAGAGAGATGAGGAGGGAGAGAGAGGGAGGGAGAGGGAGAGAGAGGGAGGGAGAGGGACAGAGAGGGAGAGAGATGAGGAGGGAGGGAGGGAGAGGGAGAGGGAGGGAGAGGGAGGGAGAGGGACAGAGGGGAGAGAGATGAGGAGGGAGGGAGGGAGAGGGAGAGGAGAGAGGAGGGAGGGGAGAGGAGAGGGGAGGAGGGAGAGAGATGAGGAGGGAGGGAGGGAGAGGGAGGGAGAGAGAGAGAGAGAGAGAGAGGGAGGGAGGGAGAGGGAGGGAGAGGGAGGGAGAGGGACAGAGAGGGAGAGAGATGAGGAGGGAGGGAGGGAGAGGGAGGGAGAGGGAGGGAAAGGGATGGTGGCACGCCCGGTGCGACGGGGTCAGGGGGGGGCTGGATGAAATGAAGGTCAGGACTCCACAGGGGCCGCTGGTTTTAGAGCCACAGCAGAGGGCCCCGGGGTGGAGGGAGGGGGCCCCCGGGGAGGAGGGAGGGGGCCCCGGGGAGGAGGGAGGGGGCCCCGGGGAGGAGGGAGGGGGCCCCGGGGAGGAGGGAGGGGGCCCCGGGGAGGAGGGAGGGGGCCCCCGGGGAGGAGGGAGGGGGCCCCCGGGGAGGAGGGAGGGGGCCCCGGGGAGGAGAGAGGGGGCCCCGGGGAGGAGGGAGGGGGCCCCGGAGAGGAGGGAGGGGGCCCCCGGGGAGGAGGGAGGGGGCCCCGGGGTGGAGGGAGGGGGCCCCGGGGAGGAGAGAGGGGGCCCCGGGGAGGAGGGAGGGAGGGGGCCCCGGGGAGGAGGGAGGGGGGCCCCGGGGAGGGGGGAGGGGGCCCCGGGGAGGGGGGAGGGGGGAGGGCCTCCTGTTGTTAGGAGAGGGGCCGAACACGGCAAACCATTAGCAGTGTGAGGGGCACTGTGTGTGCGTGTTTCCATGCGTGCGTGCGTGCATGTGCCCAAGCATATGTGTGTGCATCCATGCGCGTATCCATGCATGGGTGCGTGTGTTGGTGTGTGCGTGTTTGGGAGTGTTTTATTCTCCTGAAATGAACATGAGTATTTTCCAGTGTATTGATTGAGAGATAATCCTGGCAGAGCTCGGCTTTATGTGCTCTCTGCGCCCAGCCTGAGTGTGTGTCGTGGTTCAGAGCAGGAAGACATGATGGCCATATCACGTGAGGGATCAAATTCATCCTCCGTTCATTCTGATGCAGCCTGATTGTCCTTTGTGTGTTTCAAACGAGGTGGTGGACACATTCACCGGTCTACTTCACGGAGCGGGGGGTGGGGGGGGGGGCGCAATGGGAAAGTAAAGGTAGCTCCTTAGCTTCACCGGTGGGAATGTAGATCCCTCCTCCCCATACATCCCCTCCCTCCCTATCTCTCTCTCTCTCTCTCTCTCTCTCTCTCTCTCTCTCTCTCTCTCTCTCTCTCTCTCTCTCTCTCTCTCTCTCTCTCTCTCTCCTCTCTCTCTCTCTCCCTCTCTCTCTCTCCCTCTCTCTCTCTCTCCTACTCATCTCCCCTGTCCCCCCCCCTCCCTCTTCTCTCTCCTCTCTCTCTCTTCTCTCTCTCTCTCTCTCTCTCTGCTCTCTCTCTCTCTCTCTGCTCTCCCCCTCTCCTCCCTCCCTCTCTCCCTCCTCCTTCACCTACCCTTCTCTCTCTCCTCCCCCCCTCTCTCTCTCTCCCTCTCTCCTCTCTCTCGCTCATCTCACTTCATCTCGCTCTTCTCTCTTCTCTCTCCCCCCCCCCTCCCCTTCCGCTCCCCCCCCCCCCTCTCTCTCCTCCTCTCTCTCTCTCTCTCTCTCTCTCTCTCTACTCTCTCTCTCTCTCTCCTCTCTCTCTCTCTCTCTCTCTCTCTCTCTCTCCCTCTCTCTGTATCTCTCTCTGCATCTCTCTCTGTCTCCCCCACTCTCTCTCGCTCTCTCTCTCTCCCTCCCCTCTCTCTCCCTCTGGCTGACTGTCTCTCTCCCTCCCCTCTCTCTCCCTTTCGTCTCTCTCTCTCTCTCTCTCCTCTCTCCCTTCTCCTCTCTCTCTCTCCTATCTCCTCTCTTCTCTCTCTCTCTCTCTCTCCTTCTCTCTCTCTCTCTCTCTTCTCTCTCTCTCTCTCTCTCTCTCTCTCTCTCTCTCCCTCTCCCTCTCTCCCTCTCTCATTCAGTCTGTCTTTTGAGGATCCAACAGACTAGCTGAGGGCCCTGAAGGAGCTCTGAGAAGCTCTTTACTCGGTCCTAAGCGGAGCAAGATGATGGAGGAGGGAGAGGAGACTCCATGTTTTATTCCTCCATGAGCTCATGTTAGTTGTAAGACCCTGAAACCCCTCAACCCCCCCCCAGATCCCCCCAGACCAGCTCCCTTGTACTCTCGCTTCCTTGAGCCCAAGACCTGTTCTTAGCTTCCTCATTCCGGATCATTCCTGTGTGGATGCTCCTTGGCCCCGCGGAGACACTCCATTTTATAATTTCTTTGCTTGATCTTATGTGCAAATTGGTTGGATATGATTCTGTGAAACACAACCCCCTTAAAGCTTCCTGTGGCGCGGCGGTGCAGACAGAGCCATGGGGATAATGAAGTTTGGCCAATCACCGTTGTCTCATTGGTCAGCTGCTGATGGGTCCCTCCTCTCCTCTCCACTCCTCTCCTCGTCCTCTCGTCCTCTCCTCTCTCCCCTCCTCTCCTCATCTCCTTCTCTTCCCTCCTCTCCTCCTCTCTCCCCCCCCCCTTCTCTCCCCTTCTCCTCTCCCCTTCTCCTCTCTCCTCCTCTTCCCTCCCCTCCTCTCCTCCTATTTCCTCCTCTACCCTCCCCCTCTCCCCTACTCTCCTCTCCCCCCCTCCCCTCCTCTCCTCATCTCCTCCTCTTCCCTCCTCTCTCCCTCCTCTCTCCCCCTCTCCCCTCCTCTCCCTCTCCTCATCTCCTCCTCTTCCCTCCTCTCCTCCTCTCCCCCCCTCCCCTCCTCTCCCCTTCTCCTCTCCCCTCCTCCTCTCCCCTCCTCCTCTCTCCTCCTCTTCCCTCCCCTCCTCTTCTCCTTTACTCCAGTTCTCCTCTACTCCTGTCCTCCTCTCCCCTTGGTTATCAGCCCCAAAGTGAACGACATGAGTCCCTAACAACATGAGTCCCTATTAGGGATGGAGTAGCATGTTTCACGAGCCAGCCACGGGCCACGAGTCAATCACGAGTCACGAGCCATTCCAAAAAATAAAATAAAATATTTTATAAGTACAATTATTTTATCATTCTATGAAATTTTATAGACCTGTAAAAAAAATGACACATAACCTATTACAATTATGGAGCAGTGTGTTGTTACAAGACTGCACTTTGAAACACTGCAAACACTACTAGGTTTTAATAATCTATTAATCTAATCTATTTGAAGATTAGATTTTGAAATATTTGTTTCTTTCTACCTTAACATCCCCTCTCTTCCTCCAGCACGTATTATCACTATTATTACACTATTATAAATTGACATAGCATTTCTTTTGAATGTCATGAAGGATGTGTTATTAAATAGGTGATATCACGCCACCCGGTGTGAGTGTGACCAGCCATGACAAGGCATTTGAAAACCTGCCTTTCCCTGTGCCCTCATGACATCACTAGTGGGCGTGTCCACCAAGATGGATGGATAAGCGGCGTTTACTACGGTGCACCTTATAGGCTGTTGGATTGAGCCATCCAGGTGGAAACGCCCACTCGTGATGTCACTAGGGCACCGGGGAAAGGCAGATCTACAAACGGCTTGTAATGGCTAATCACACTCAAACCCCTGCTGGCGTAATATCGCCACTTTCAGCAGATTGAAAATGTATTTAGATTAGATTAGATGACATCAACTTTAATGTCCGTTTACACAGAAATGTGTCTTGCATTACACATCTCTTTTATCCACATAGCCCGGCATTAAAACAGCACATAAAAACATTTACGCAACACTTAAGAGTCTGATTTGATCATATACTGTCTGGGGCGCATCGGATTGATTACTGTGTCTTGGCATTGGTCCCGACGTCAGTCGTAATGGGTACGAAGTGGGATGGAGAACAACCGACATCCGAATCAGTCTGAGTAGAGTGGTGTGTGTGAGGGGAGTCTAAGCAGGGGGAACGGAGGGGATTTCACATTGTGCAAAATTGTACTGTGTCTGCCACAGTACCTGCAATACAGCAGGTACACACAAACACACACACACACACACACACACACACACACACACACACACACACACACACACACACACACACACACACACACACACACACACACACACACACACACACACACACACACACACACACACACACACACACACACTTACACAATTCTTCTGTGCATGTGTGTGTGTGGCAGCGACTGCTAATGAATTCAGATTTGGGGTTGAAGGGGGCAGTGTGTGTGTGTGCGTGTGCGTGTGTGTGTGTGTGTGCGTGTGCGTGTGCGTGTGCTGTGTGTGTGTGTGTGTGTGTGTGTGTGCGTGTGTGTGTGTGTGTGTGTGTGTGTGTGTGTGTGTGTGTGTGTGTGTGTGTGTGTGTGTGTGTGTGTGTGTGTGCGTGTCTGAGTACATGTGGAGACTCCGTGTCCGTTTGCAGTTGACTCCGAGCCCCAGGTCCTGTAATATAGATCGGGTCAGGGTTGGGGGGACGCAATACGCTACTACAGACCACCTGGGACGGCCATCAGGCCCGCTTTGCCCACTCTTCATAATCCATGACCATCGACCCTTAAAGCCAAAAGAACACGACACTGTTGTGTGCTGCCACACACACGAGACACACCACTGTTATGCACCTATATATATATATATATATATAATATATACGGTAGACCTTCTTTAGGTGGGCTACAGCTCAGTATCCCGTCCTCCCAGAATGAGCCATCAATGACGGCTTTAGGATCACCAGGGGAGGTCAAATGATTCCATTATTACGTCAGCACCCCCATGGATTCAGCCCCACCCCGTCATACTCCCCGCCGTTGCCCCTTGATGCGTTCAACTGCAATTACCTAATGGCTAATTTTTGTGTCCTTTTCTACAGTCCATCTCGGTAATGGTGGACCTTCTAGGGTCATTACTGACAGTTTAGAGTAAGAGCTGCTTCTTTTCATTGAGTGCTGGCTTAGTTTTTCCTCCAGTTTCTAAAATGAAGGGGAAATGTTTATTAGTTTCATGCCGCAGTCGGAAACCAGGCTGCTCCCCTGCTTGTGAGGGTGTCAGAGTTTGGGTAAGCATTGGCCCATGGACACCCAGCCAAACCACAGGTGTCGTCCCATCCATGTGATATGAGCTAAAGGATTTGCACTGTATTTTCATCAAATTACAGGGCCTACATCGGGAATCATGTCAGGTTGCACCTGGTAATGGACAAGCGATACATCATTTCATTCATTAATTACAGCAGATATCCATTAATCACACTCCAACTCCTACAAATGGGGTGATACATGTATTATACAAATCAGATAACCATCAGAACGATTGACATTGTAAACAAACAAAAAAGAGGAATAACCCTTCTTGTGGAGCAATGCATGGCACTTAGTAAAAAACATATGTAGTGATGTAGTGTTGAGCCACACAGCCATGTGGGACAGACGGAACACTATGGAGTTACAGTCAAAGTTCCCTGTCCAAAATAAGTTTAAAAAGCGAGTAAAAACAGCCTGCAACGTTTGTGTAGCATGTGCTTGGCTCAAGTAAAAAAGAAGGTTCCTTTTATTTTTTGGGTCGCGGCTACAAGTATGAAGAATAATTCACTTTGCTTTGGGCTTTAAAGCGAGAACACTCTGACCACATCCTGATTCTTTGCACACACTCTCTGCAATATGTATTTCATGTCTGGGATTCATTTAATAGTACATGAGCACATGGCCTACTGCAGTGTTTCCCAGGCCTTTGTGTCTCCTGCTTTCCGCAGCGTCTGTAGGGCTCCTTCATCCACACCAAGCTCAAATCTTACCCTGCAGGATTGCTGAATAAGCCCTTAGCATGAGTGGTTAGCATCAGTGCTTATACCGCAGCGGCCTGGAGGAGGTTCAGCCGAGGAAGCCGAGTCACAACTGTGTTGATCAGCCACCAATAAAACATATCCACAGCTTGAGTAGCTTCCCAGCAAAAGCCACTGCTGAGGTCGGCCGGGTCTATAGGTACGGGAAGAACTCTGTGTGCGGTTTGTGTTCGCACTTCACCCAGCGCACACCATGCTGAGGAGACGGGTAAGCAACAGCCTTAAACACTGCCTAATTAAGCTGTTAATTAGTCTGGGAAATGGAATTAATAAACATCCAAATACATGTCTGCAGGGAGAACACTCAGTGATGTCATCTCATTAGACGTGACCGTTGATACCTTCTGATCCGTGAGTGCTATCATTAGCCTTGCATGCTCACTCTCTTCCTCACCCTCGACTAAACCTCCCCCCCCCCCCCTCCCCCTCTCCCGTCAGCGTACTCAGCCTTGTGTCACAGCGCTAATGAAAGGGTCTGTGCAGATGTTACACTCTCTCTCTCTCTCTCTGGTGTCCATCATGCCTTTATATATACATCATATACGTCTATTTTCAGACTGTTCCATCGCTGCATTCCCTCTGCTCAGTATAGCCTCTCTCTCTCTCTGCCTCTGTCTCTTTGTATCTCTGTTCTGTCTGTCCGTCTGTCTCTCTCGGTCTCTCTCTCAGTCTCTCTCTCTCTCTCTCTCTCTCTCTCCCTTCCCTCCCTCTCTCTCTCTCCTCTCTCTCTCTCTCTCTCTCTCTCTCTCTCTCTCTCTCTCTCTCTCTCTCTCCTCTCTCTCTCTCTCTCTCTCTCTCTCTCTCTCTCTCTCTCTCTCTCTCTCTCTCTCTCTCTCTCTCTCTCTCTCTCTCAGCAATAACGAGGTAAGCAATAAGGTGTTAGTTAAATCAGGAGGATGGGACTGGCTGGGGGCGGCCGCTCCTGCTGAAGCCAACACCAGATAAACCAAACCGCGTTTTGGTTTATCTTCTTTAGTCAAGATGTGTTTAGCTAAACGTGTTTTGATTAGTTCTGGTTGGCTTCTACTGCACAGTAGTAGTACTAGTCGTTGTAGTACTAGTAGAAAACCATTTAGTAAAACAACACGCACACATTTTCTATCTATCTATCAAAAAAATGGAGATCACAAATCTTTTCAATGATGCCCGGCAAATTTATGTCAACGATGTGTTCACCTTGTGTACTATCATGAAAGAACCATTTCATGTGTCTCTATAGGAAAAATACTTAGACTAAATGGGCAAGAACATTGTGGTCTTGAGGGTTGACCAGTGAGAGGCCCCGTCCACACGGAGCCCATTTGTTGGTGAAACCGCATAAGTCTTGTGCGTTTCGGCCGACCGTCCAGACGGAGCCGGCAAATCCGGGGCCCGAAACCGCACATTTCTGAAACATCTACCCGGACCTATGCGGTTTCGTGTTAGGATTCATATGGACGCCTGAAACGCAAAACAATGACGTCATTAGACCCCTACCGGGGACTGGGGGACGTCAGAGTTGCGTTGAATTTTTTTAGCTGTAAATAACACCCCCTTGATGAACTACATTACTAACTGTACATTAAAAAGTATTTCTGCTCAATTTAAAAGGTTGAATCTCCTCGTGACTGAATGTTTGTATACAGGGCGTAGGCTGTATGCGCGTAGGCTCAATGCGCTCCACTTTTTTCTGCGGAGAACCAGCGCGTTTGAATATTTACTACAGCGTTTCTACAGCTCGATGCGGTTTCGCGAATGACTTCCGTGTTTACGGAGATATTCCTGAACCGCATAAAACGAAACCGGATAGTTTTCGCCCGTTTCGGCTCCGTGTGGATTAGGAAGTGAAGAAAAAAACGTGTTTGTTTGGACGGTGAAAGTTTGGCTCTTGTTGCAGAGGTCAGGGAACAGAAGTCCTGCCGGATGGAGCTGACCACCCCATAAATCACCACCTTGCCCTGACCTGCACAATGCACACGCGCGCACACACACACACACACACACACACACACACACACACACACACACACACACACACACACACACACACACACACACACACACACACACACACATACACAGTCACACACTAACACAAACACACATACACACACACACACACACACACACACAAACATACAAACATACATAATCTCTCACACACAAACCCACACATTCAGACACATACACAAACACACACACACAAACATTCACACTTACACACAAACACATTCATAAAAACTCACACACACAAACACACACACACACACACACACACACACACACACACACACACACACACACACACCACACACACACTTACACATACGCTCTCTCACACACACGCACACACATTCTCACACTTACACAAAAACACATTCACACACACTTGAACACACAGTGAACCACTCTGGGGAGACAGAGCTCTGCTGTTGGCTGCAGTACGGCGTGATCCCAGGACTCTAAGCTCCAGGGCAGCATCTCATCCAGGAGCATAACCGCACGCCCCCATGCTGACCCTGGGCCACGCCCCCATGTTGACCCTGGGCCACGCCCCCCCATGTTGACCCTGGGCCACGCCCCCCCATGCTGACCTGGATGGACTAGGAGAGAGGGGGAGGGGCCTGTTCACACTCACCTGGCCGGGCTAGGACGTAGAGGGCCCCTTGATGTCTGTTTTAACCCCAACATGTTGAAACAAGGCGAATTCCTTCAGATAATCGGAAAGAATAGCGGACATTCGAATTAGTTTGCGTGTGCGTGTATATATATATTTGTGTGTGTGTGTGCGTATGTGAGTGTGTGTGCATATGTATGTGTGTACGTCCCTTCTGCCGGGGGTCTTGGGGGAGTGGTATCGAGGCGGAGGGGCAGCATTGATTTGATAAAGGCCGGGCACCGCGGGCCTTGTGAAGGGGGAGCGAGAGAGATCAATGCTGGGGAAGATGAGGCACTGACATTCACCCTGCTGCCGCCCCCGGACGGGAAGGACCTCGCCGCAAAGTCACGCCGCCATCTCTCCCTCTTAGTCACACATACACATGGATGTCACACGCACACACATGTCACACGCACACATATGTCACACACACACAGGCACAAAAGCACGCGGGCACGCACACACACACACAACGCACACAGGGAGCTCAAAAACACAGACATGGTGTGCACACACACACACATAGCACACACACACACACACACAGATACGGAGAACACACACACAACAGAGCACACACACACACATACATACACGCACAAACACACACATGGGAGCACAAACACACACCGGGGCTGTTTCCCAATGTGAAGGAAACATGCTCAACGGCCGCCCTTATAAGGACGTCATCGAACGCCGACGAGCACTGCTCCAATGCTGAGGACACTCGGAAATTCGCGCCCTTTTCGCGTCCTTTGTTTTTGAGAATTCAAAAACTTTTTTCAAGAATGGATCGCTGGATCGTTGACGTAGCAAAAAATACCCACAATCCTTTGCGTTCACACGCTGCTGCACGGGATATTAAAAAATGTCAGAGGGAAGGGAGTACACGTTGAAATGTAAGTGAAGTTATATTAAAGTTTTCAGAAATACTTTTGTGCCGTATTGCTTTTTATAGATTCATCATGTTAATGCAAATAATCAAGCTTAAAGACGTGTGCCACTTTTCAAACGTTTTTGCAACTTGATGATACGTTGGACGTAGCTAGCTGGTGTTGAACACCACTGTCACCAATGTCACTTTACTCGCTCACAAGATTACATTATTTATGTATACCTATTGTTCGTGTTTAATCTTTTTTTTTAGGTTCAGCCCAGCGAACGGATGCTTTTGTGGCGCACAAACATTTGTTTACCGGTAGAAGGGGTGACACTGCCACTATCGGTGAGAAGCTCTCGTGGGATCCAATGTTGTCAAATAAATGCACCACCAATCATTTGCAATGTTTGCAATTTGTAATGAACGTATATAATTGTAATTTATATAATATACTTATGTGTTCATAGCACTGGTAGATTGTAGGTAGGCCTATATGAATGAATGAATCAGATCAGTTAAATAATATATCCAAATAAATACATGTTTATCCTCACTGTCTTTGTCTTTTTTCCCCCCTGCATAATAGTAATGAGCCATACTGTAAATGTGATGCATGAATTAAGTTCTCAGACAATTTCGCTTAGTTTCATAAAAATTCAATCGATTTTTTTTTTAATAAAGACGATTCGATCAACCGCAACAAAGCTTTTGTGACTTCCTCAAAGAGGCTCCATGCGAAGGAGACATGACCGCACAACAGACACAAGTCAAATAAATATCGATCAGCTTAATTGCTGCCATGTTTTATTCATAAGCGCACCTGTGTTTACAAGCAGAAACGCAGTATTAAAAAAGCGGAGGCCACGCTAGCAAGTCGTTCCAAAGTCGGAACGTTACAAACGCTAGGCAGCACTCGAGCTAGCACTCTAGTGTCATCTCCATAGGACGTGACTAGCAAGGAAGTGTCCTAGCAAGGCTGCAGCCTTCACTTTGGGAAACAGCCACGGAGCACACACACACACACACACAGACCACACACACATGGAGCACAGACACACACACTCATGTAGCAGGTGTAGGCCTACACATGGACCTACGCCCCGTGCTGAGCAGTTTGTTCCGTTGTGGTCACTGCAACCTCAATTTGTCTCTCTTCCACTGCGTTTCTGGACGAGTTCTGAGGATAAACAACGGATTAGCCGACCCTTGTTTATGTGCGTTTATGGAAAGAGACATGGTAATCATATCACAGATAAATATTTAGATATCCAAATATGTAAAAGCCCTAGGATTGTTCAGGATGAGAACGAAGATTCAATGATACTTCCAGTGTGTTCCCTCCCGGCCCTGCGGTGTTGTAGACAGTTAACCCGGATGTAGCCGTCCCCTGTTGACCCTGGGGGTGGTGAGGGGTTGTTCTGGCACTCAGGGGTACACATCTGTGGGTCCTGCACCTGCACGCAACTGTGCCCTATTACACACTCACAACCTGGTGTCCATACGCTCTGAGGCTTCCAGTCTGGAGTGCAAGTGTTGACATCATTATCATCATCATTATCATCATCATTAACCCCCCCCAACAAACACACACACACACACACACACACACACACACACACACACACACACACACACACACACACACACACACACACACACACACACACACACACACACACACACACACACACACACACACACACACACACATTCTCTCTCTCTCTCATTCTCCCCCTTGTCTCTCTCCCCATCTCTCGAGCACATATTGATATTAAAACAGACATAAACACGCGCACAGATGATTAATTAGCGTGATTCGGGGAGATCCACTCACCCGCCTAATGGCCTGGCCTTCAGACACACAGCGCGCTGACAGGCAGGCCTCTGGGGGACCGAGGCAGCCCGTGACCCCTAGATGTTCACCCTGGAGCCCCCTGCCCCCCCCCCCCCCCCCCCCCCCTCCCCCCTCCGCCTGGAACACACCCAAAGGTGACCCCGGGGCAGGGGCACCTGCGGGGAACATGGCCTCAAAGGTGGAGGGGCCCCTCCACCTTTGCGGCCAAGTTTCCTGTTCTCCGCCACTGCCCCCTGGGTTATCAGAATGTTCACAGAGGCTTGTCATCTCAATACACCTTGACCCCTAGGCCCTCACCTCCTCCTCCTCCTCCTCCTCCTCCTCCTCCCTTCCTCCTCCTCCTCCCTCCTCCTCCTCCTCCTCCTCCTCTCCTCCTCCTCCTCTCTTATCCTCCTCCTCCTCCTCTCCTCCTCCTCCTCCTCCTCCTCCTCTTCCTCTCCTCCTCCTCCTCCTCCTCACTCCACTTGCCTATACTGTATTGCCTTGAATTGGGTGACTGTGTGTGTGTGTGTGTGTGTGTGTGTGTGTGTGTGTGTGTGTGTGTGTGTGTGTGTGTGTGTGTGTGGTGTGTTGTGTGTGTGTGTGTGTGTGTGCTTTGTGTGTGTGTGTGTGTGTGTGTGTGTGTGTGTGTGTGTGTGTGTGTGTGTGTGTGTGTGTGTGTGTGTGTGTGTGTGTGTGTGTGTGTGTGTGTGTGTGTGTGTGTGTGTGTGTGTGTGCGTGTTTGTGTGTGGGTGTGTATGTGTGGGTGTTTGGGGTTGTGTCAGTGTTGCGTCATTCGTGTTTTTTGTCAATTTTGATGGATTTTGATAAGTTGTGTATGGATGTAAATAAGTGATTATGTTGTATCAGAATATGTTCCACATATCCATGCATGATCTTGCAGATGTTCTTCGAGCTCTGCTCTCATGGTGTTTTCTTCTTTTCTCCTGCTCTCTGCTGACTGGCTTCTGTTCATCTCTAGGTAAGAACACATCTTTCTTCATACCTTCCCTGAGGTCTACTGCCTGGGCTGACCGCAATACGTAATTCACAGCTTAGAATATTTGTCCGTTTTTTCCAAACAAAATTCCAAATATTTTCGTTTTCAGGCTCAGCCCTATTCACATGCATTCAAAATCGACTTTTGATAAGGTTGGTTGACTCACCATATTTTAGATATTTAATCTGTTTTTTTCTTTTTCAATCTCACTTCTGGGATTCTGAGTAAGAAACACATTGCTCTGCATGAATGGCACATTATGCTGGGGACAGACATTCTACAAATCTTTTACGACTTTTAAATTGTGAGAGACCAAACTTTTATGAATGATCTTAATGTTCCCATGGCATGCTACTTGATGGATGATTTAATATAGATATTAATGGGCCCCTAACACAGTATTTGAAGACGTTCCTGAAATTTAGCCGTGCTGCAGAATTACAGCCACTCCGAGCCAGTCGCACATTGAGTGTTGCTTTAATGCAAATGAGGAAGAGAGAGGCGGGTCAAGGAGGAGGGTGGGGGTGTTGCCCTGAGCAGCTTGCGGCCACGGTACCATGCGCTCTGTTTACAGTGGATAAATTGCAATGGCGAGGAGGACACAGCCGTTGTCTGTGTTCTGTAAATATCCTAGAACAATCCGGGTGCTCTGGAGGGAGTCCTGGAGCTCTTTATCTAAATCTATGCAACACTTCATAGTGTGTCCGATGATATGGACATACTAAATGATCACCATATAGCAACGTGATGCTAACATTATTAGCTTGATTAGCATAAAGTGCAACGCTTTGGTTTCATAGTGCGTCCGATAATATGGACATGCTGAATGATCAGTTTATATCTACGTGATGCTAATGTAACCCAGCTGTATTGTAATCTGGATCGATTGTAGCCTACACTGCTATCACAACTCAAGTAAATTCTGTTTATTGGTTACGCTAACGTTATCGATCCCATTCTTCCACATCCTTTGACATGTTCCGTGGTTTGATTTGGTTTACGATGCTGTACGTCTGATGGCCAGGTATTTGAGGGTCAGGTGTGGTCTGGACATTCTTGTTTCAAGGGTTTCGCATCACAACAGAACGTCTGCAATGTGGTGCTTCACTTGTGTGAGGGCCAGGGGTTTATATCAGCGAACATCAGTTGGTAGCCATGGTAGCCATATTAGCAATGGTCCACAAAAAATGAATCCACAGTTGATTATTTATTATTTATGAAATTAAATGGAATTAAATTCTACGTTCTGTGATAAAATTCTTCGTTCGTTTTGGATAGTTTTAAAATTTTAAAAATTTAAGAAACATTTTTACTTGTATTGTGCTATCCATTTTGTGTAGCTAATCGATTCCTCTGCTGGGAATCAAACCGAGGGTTAATGCAACTCTGAACCCTCAAAGCAGCTGCAAATAAAAAATGTATACATAAAAAGCTAAATAGAAAAATGGAAGGAAAGGGAAAATGTGTTATTCTCAGGTCATGGTGTTAAAAAAAATTATATAACAATGTACATACCCATTATCATTCTCTGATGGTCTTTTCTTCTTTAATTTTCCCTGCAAAGTTTGTTGTGAAAGTTTACAATGTGAGACAGAGCAAGTCAATAATGCAGATACTTCCAATAAGCAAACCCTTTATTGATATGATGGGCACAGGTTTCAATATGTGTTTCACGGATAGATTTTACTGCACCAATGTTGGACATGGTCTACAAACTACAAACATACAATGTCTCCAGTGCAATATGGACATACAGTACATATGTACTGTTCATACAGTACATACATGCGTGATTTGCCATGGTCTGATTTTACAGAGAGATCTTTGGTATCGTCCTAGGGCTCATACACACATCCACAGTCGTTTTCTAAGCCGAGTCACACTTTTGTCAACAAATAAACCTCCAATCAGGGTTAGGCTACCCGGACGCCTATAGTCTAACCCCCACGGTGTGTGGCTCATTTTGTATACAACATTGCTTATTATAAAGCTCATACACAACGACAGAACTAAAACCATGTTGCTGTGGGTCGTAACCATGGCGATAGAACTCTCCGCCAAAATGCGTTTCTTTAAATCTCAGTGTTCCAAATCCAGCCGAAGACGGTGACTCTTTAACCTCCTCCAAACTGAGCAGAGAGAGGGCGCCGTCAAACAGCGAGAACTCCCTCTTGACCGCGCAGCCAGAGGCTACGGAGCCAGAACAAATAACTCTAACGAATAGGTGGGGAAGGCACTCTGGACTAACACTGGAGACAGGGAGCTGAGGCAGGGACCTTTTACCTGGTCGGGGAAATAATTCCCATGGAAAACGTAGGAAGTGTTGAATTCTTGGTTCGCTTCAATGTTATTCGCTGTTTGAAGTCAATGCTAGACCATGTCCAATTATTTCATTTTCACACACACACACACACACACACACACACACACACACACACACACACACACACACACACACACACACACACACACACACACACACACACACACACACACACACACACACACACACACACACACACACACACACACACACACACACACATTACCTACATGGTCTGTTGGACTATCAAACCACCGGCCACTGCAGAGGGGCCGTAGGCGAGTCTTGAAGATATCTTTCTTGTTTCCCTTGTTGTGCTAGGTTTATTCTTATTCCATTGTGTCTGTGTTATCTAGGGCCAATTGAAATAAACCGTTCACTTTGCAAAGTTGATGCATGGTGCAGACAGTATTTACCAATTTACTTGTTTCACAATCTATCTTACCTCAAAGTGTTTGGCTTGAAGCTGTGAGCCTGATTGAGAACAGAATTGAAGATATCAGATGCCCAGATTAGCTCTGAACTCTTTGCGACTCAGTCTACACTTTCTATTCATTTCCAAGACATCTCCGTTCTGTTTGTGGACTAGTTAAGCATGTGCTGGTGGATGTGTCTATTAGCTTGTGTGGGTGTTGGTCATCTTTTACTCCTTCTCTGTACTCGTAGAATACAGCGGAGCTTATGAATGTGACCACAGCCGTTCCTGCTGGCCATGGCCATGGCCGTCAAGACAAATGCAAATGCCAATTACCGCCGTCCTAAGATTATGGGTGTTCGCTGGAGCTCGCTGTCAGGTGCCCGCCCTCCGTTTCAGACCCGCTCGCAGGAGATGAAATGAAGGCCTGCAGCTCAGGAGAAGATAATGACAAAAGCATCATTGCTAAAGCGCTGACCCGTGTTTGTCAACGCGGCTTCTCGCTGCTTCCTCTGTCTCTCTGCCATTGAGGATTCGTCTGCGTTCTGAGAAGAATCAGGACTTTCTGTGCGGCCGGCCTCACCAACCGCACACATTCTCCTTTTATATTCAAATGAGTGACACTGAAATAGGTGTGCTTCTTTTTCCTTTGTTGGGACGTCTATGATGTCAGCAATTATGCTGCCGTTAGTGTTATAACGCAGTATTCTTTGGGGGGACACTTCCTACTATTAGCGCAAATAGCCAATCAAGGGCAGACAATGTGCTTGTCTGGATTCTGCCATTGTTTGCCTAACGAACAGTTAAGCGCCGGTAAGTGCCGAGCCGGCGCCGTGTCTCACGTCAGCGCTGATGCTGCCAGGAGACATAGGGCTCGTTAGGCCCCTCTGTCCCCGGGCGCATGATGGATGGCTCTAATGTCAGGCCGCATCCAGGACCTTGCTTCTGCTCCCCGCTACGAGGGCCCCCGTTGCCCGCTCCCTGTTTGTCTCCATCCAATTACCCTGGCCGTCTGTGGAAGTCCGGGTTGTCGTGGGGTTGGCTCTTTGGGGGGCCGGTCCAGAAATATCAACCTCTCACGGTCACTGAGTGTTAATGCGTCCTTAACTCCTCCGCAGTATGGCCAAGCTCGCTTATGGACCCCTATACCGTCCAGAGAGCACTTGATACACTCTCTAGTGATGTGAACACCTTTCATCTCTGACTCTGGACCAGGGCCTGAGTGGGCCTGTATGCATGGCTTTATCTACTGAACCTTCACCTCTGACTCTGGACCAGGGCCTTAGTGGGCCTGTATTCATGGCTTCCCCTACAAACAGTGGAGGAGAGGTGCTGGTAGGACAGCACTAGCTTTCCATCGGCTTTGTTTTCTCCACACTTGGAAACAGATTAGGCCCGAGGTAGGGAATTCAGGTTAGAGAGCAGCTGGATTTTGGCTCAGTGAATTACTGTAGATCGCTGCTACTGGTGTGAAGTGTCGCAGAGTTGCTTTTAATAGCACAATTTTGCATCCTGTATATCCTTCGTTTTTAGGGGTCTGAGCAGCGAAGCTGCTTGGTCCCCTATTGTTTCTGTTACTTTTTTTTCCCCTTAAATTCTGTTAAAGTCATACTGTAGCCTATAACGTTAAACTCTTGAAATTTTCAAGAATGGTTACCATTAACCCCCACTACCCATAAACCCAAATTGTGGCACTGCACCCAAAGGTGGAGCTATTTAAAAAAATTAGGAGCTAGCCTTATTTCGCCTTACTAGATTGACCTGGACTCAAAATTCTTTCATCATATTAATCTCTAAAATCAGATGCATCTTTGTCACCCTGGTCATCTGCTCTAAAAATGTTTACTTTTCCCACAATTTCATAGAAAAGCCAAACGTCCACAGTCTCAAGCCATTTTGCCTATATGACCATTTTATTATTGTATAACTACCATACAGCTATCATTAGGGGGATACCATTAACAGTGCAAATTTTCAGATATATACTCTTTTAAGAAAGCCCTTCATTCTCATGTGAAATGTGTGCTTGGAGTTTTCTTGTTGTTGTGTGCTTATCATTCGACATTTTCACGATGTGAATGAGGCTTCGTGAAGATCAGGAATGTCAGTGGCTCAACGGGATAATGCCGTGTACTGGTGATCCTTAGGTTGAGAGTTCGAATCCTGATTGGAGCATTATGAACAAGCTGAACATGACATTCTGTCATTGCCACTCATTTAAATAACACAACATTGAACAGCACCTGAAATTCATCAGGCAATCAACATTCTGGTTCATTAGTTTCCAAGAATGGCATTAAAGGGGAACTTCTTCGTTAAGCATTTTTCCTTCATAATTAAATGTCATGTTTATATTTCTTTCCGTTAGTGTTCTTGACTACAAAGGTTTTATTTCCCCAGAATTTCAAAGATTTTTCAGGTATATGATTTGAAGAAAGCCCTTAATTAACTTGAGAAATTTGTGCCTTGAGTTTTCTGGATGTTGTACTTATCAATAGACATTTTGACCATGTGAATGAGGCTGCAGTTCAGGTTTATAAATGGCACATCCTTCCTTAAATATGACAATTATATGTTATATTTATATATCTTCCCTTAGTGTGTTCTTGACTTCATTTTGCTCGGACCCCATTAATCACCGTTTGCGGATATATATTTTTATTTATTATTTGTTATTCCAAATCATAAAGTCCACTTTATTCATGAAAATGTATTTATTAGCCTTGTAACCCACCTGCCTAAGAAGGCTTGAGCCTTGATCTTAGGGTAGGCATCCACTGTAGAATAATACTGTAGAAATCCTGTCAACAGCAATCAATCTAACAAATAAATGACAAATTAAAGAAAGATATCTGCCATCTGTGGCTGCTAAAGGCCATTAAGCTTACCTGTCTGTCTACATGGCTGCTCACTCCTTGGTCAGGACCAGAGTTTTCCTCAAAGCTAGGCAGACCTGTGGCTAAAGCTAGCGAGCTAGTCAAGTGTTTTGGGCAGTGGCGGCCGGTGATCGGAAATGTTGGTGGGGTGCAGTAATAGTTGATTTCCTGTATTCTGGTGCATTTTGGGGTTGGCCACTACCTATTATCGATAACCTATTACCTACTATTAACTCAGATTCATAGCCTAAATTTTGACTTGCAGGGCCTGGACAAGCTTACACTGCATACAGACCTACGTTATGGCCATTCCACCAGCCATTGCTATTTGACCCATTGTTGTTATCCTGATATTGAGTCAAATCATGATCACTGTCCTATAGCGTAATTTTTTTGTGAGTCTCAATGTCTACTTCAAATGCAGTTAGAAATATGGGACAGTTGCTTAATTTTGTTTATATGCTCCAGACCAAAAGTGGAAAGGAATATGTAACTAACTTGCTCCTTTTAAGTATAACATTGCTTGGGGAGTCCAATGCCTCCACTGAAAAGGGTGCTTAAAACTCTCTGCTAGTTAGCAATCTATCTCTTCTCCACATCTAGTTGTGTTGCGGGAATGCTGCTGAGGGAGGTAGCCTATTTGATTGATTGGCTGAATTGTCCAATCATGTGGTGATCACAAAAAAGAAAAAGCAATACCATTGGCCTCGGACGCACACTGGTGAGACCTGAGGGTACATTTTTTCTTGCGCCTATGAAAAGCTGTCTCTGCTTGATAGACAGCAAAAAGTTTGCAAGCTTACATTGACTTCAGCGTGGCCGGCGCCCCTGATTTGGAGGAGGGCTTTATTTCGAATGACCAATAACTAGCCTAGCCCAAATCATTGACGTTCAGACGCATTTAAATGGTAGTTGGCAGTGGCGAGTATGGTCTATCACACAATTAAACGTGGATAAACGCTATGTATTTTTGTTGATTTATTTCAAATTCATAATCGCTGATTCATAGCTGGCCGATTATATTCAAGTGAATATTTCCCGGAGGGCCAGCGCCCTAGCGCCCTCTTTTGACCCACCGCCACTGGTTTTGGGGGCGTGGCTTTGGAGGGAGGCCTGAAGGGAGGTACACTAACATCGAGCTACTTTTACTCCTCTTTTATTTGGCAAAGATCCCTCCAAAACAAATCTGTATATCTGCCTGTTTAAAGGTCCAGCGTTCAGCACCTACACATGGAGGCGAATGAAGAGTTGTTTGGAATCAGAAAGTTTCAGACACATCATGACGTCAGGCGATGAAGAGATGTCTAGAGTCTGAAATGGTCAGACACGTCATGACATCAGGCTGCTTTTCTGTGATGGAGATGTTTAGAACCAGAAGGTTTCAGACCCATCATGACGTTGGCTGCTCTTCTGTGATCAGGCTCCATTCATGATTTATGGTTTGGCTCTCACCGTCTTAACACACCATTATTTATTCATCATGTATTTATTGATTTCATTTTTTCCAGCACACAGCTCATAATGCTCACCACAGGCTAGGATGGTGAGGGGTCACAGATAGAACCCCTCCCCCCCGCCTGTTAATGGCCTGGTTCCATTCCTCTCGCCCCATTAAAGCATTCCTGGGATGCCCATTGATACTGGCAGGACATGCTTGAGAGGGATTACAGTAAACCGCCCAGCCCTTGCAATATTAATGGACCTAAGTCGGTCATTATGAAAGAGATGCTATCACTGTAAATAGTAACCAGAGACCAAAGGAGCCAGTCAGGGCTCAAAGGATTTCCATTTCACAAGTGCAGTGTTGACATTGGTTCATTTTGAAAGATGAGATGATATTATCATTCCTCCTCCTCCTCCTTAGGAGGGAATCGTCCAAACAATCATTGTGCGTGTGCTCTTCATGGACTTCAGTGTCCACGTTACTGTTCATTCTCCCCACTCCTCTCTCTAGTCTGCAGGTTGCTGTTCACACTCCTCTCTCTCTACACGTGACTGTTCTCACTCCTTTCTCCTCTCTTTACACGTGAATGTTCTCACTTCCCTCTCTACACGTTACTGTACACTCTCCACTCTCTACAAAGTCTACCGTATAATGCTATCCCCAGAAAAGGGCATTTCTTTCATTCGTTTTTTAACCTTTTTTATTTAGAAAATGGGTTGGGGAAAGAAGTGCGTATTAGTTTGAAATGGAGTGCATCACGTAAACTGTAATAAGTTGCCACTAAACTCACAAACAGACCATCACTTTTAAAGGGATTTTGAACGTCAGGGTGTGGAGCTCCACCATCAACCTCCTCATGGAGTTCTGCACTGCGGACATGACTCACCTTGAGATCTGATGAATCTAGTCCAATGAGTCTGAAGAATCCATCCTAAAGACACACGACTTGACCTCGATGAAGGACATCTGGCCTGAGGGTGAGAGACTTATGGCCCTTTCACTCCGCCGCAAAATCGGAGCCCGTTCCGGGCCGGTTCGGAGCTAGAGCCAGGGTTTTGGTTTCACACCGCCAAAGAACCGGCTCCAGCCCCTAAAAACCGGTTCAACTCAAGCCCCAGTTGTGAGCTGGGCTAGAACGGGAACCGCTTTACGCCAGGGGCAGGGGGCGGGGTTATCCTTACCGTCATAAACAGGAAGGCAAACGAAGACCGGTCATTGCTCTCGCGCACACGATCATTATCACAGATTCGCTGGATCTGTTGTGTTGTTGGTTGCGCCTAAGTAGGGCGCCCAAAGCGAGGAGAGAAAACTTGAACAGCTGCCGCGTATTCCACCATTGTTGTGTTTGAAACTGCGGGGGTTGCCGGTAAAAGCGGAGACGTATGCAGACGTTTGAAGTGACGTCATGACGTTGCTCTCGCCGGCTCCATGGCTGGCTCTCGCCGATGTGAAACCAACCGGTTCGTAACTGGGATATGTTGGAACCAGTTTGGAACTGGCCCTAGCACCAGCCCGGAACTGGCTCTCGGTTCTTTTTGGTGTGAAAGCCCCACCACACACACATGGCCCCGGGTGACCTTGTGGGCCAGCGAGAGAGGCTAAGCTCATCCCTGCATAAACATGCCTTTAAACACGCACCTAATCAGTCCCCAAAGGAGATGTTCTTGGCCTCGCTTGTCGGGATGTTGCCGCATGATGATGCTACAATCCAGACTCCGGAGCCTAGGTGCACAATCAGCGGTGCTGTTTACATACGTTGCTTTGATACTACCCTTCCTTTTCAAACGAGCCCCTCAGGGCCCCTGATGGCTTTTAGTATTTTAAGTGGGTTGCAAAATATCCACCTCTTGATGTGGAATCATCGCCACTGCCCTGGCACCGCAGCACTCTCCTCTCTCTCTTTAGCGCAAATAGAGCAGCCGTAGAGCTGGATAAAACCAGCCAGCGACGTTTAGGGGCTTTAAATCAACATGTTGATCTGTAGTTCCGCTTGGCTTCTGTCACACAGCCCTGGCTCCGAACAACGCTGGCCGTTGCCCTGTCTTATGAAATGCTGCCTGAACCCTGATACATACCAACTATCAGGTCAGCAAGGGAAATGGTCTCCATTAAGACTCTTCTCTGACCACACATTTGTCAAAATAATGTGTATAATATATATATAGCTAAATAAATAATGTAATTATACAGTTAAAACAGTGTTTTTACATTTGAAAATGATATTATAGGTGTTGATGTCTGTAAATGATAAGACAGGTTGATAGGCTGTTAGAGATGCACAGGTTTTGTATTTCATTTGCATCCCGTTCCCACTCCAACATAGGCGCTCTTCATTGGTTCCCTGTCCCTGGCGAATCAGGCGCCATGTTAGTAGAAGACTGTGTCGATGTCTGCCCCCAAACACGATAGAGAGAAAGATGGAGTGCTGTGTACGCTGAGATCCTCCGAGATGTTTAAACGGATGTTTAAAGTCCTGAGAAAATGATCACATGATTGATTCCCATAACTGACCAAACATGTTTCTAGGGATGCCGTAGTTTTCCAGACTCCTTAATAAACGGATTGCTCCATCTGAAGATTTGTTAGGGTTCGTTAAATTTATTTATCATACTAACGAAAAGTAAAATAAACGGTGAAAGCTTCTGCACATTTCTCTGCTGTGTTTAAGTAAGGTGTTCAGTAAAATGGCTTCACCTGCTGCAAAGTAATTAATGCTCTAATCAGAACCAGGGAGCCATGCCCCCTATCTCTGCTCAAATACCAACACCTCGGCAGACCGTGGTCCTATACCTAATGTATTATCATGACCTTTTTCTATCCTCGCCACATGGCTTCCAAGTCGCTTTGATGCCCAGCTTTTGCTTGTTCCAATTATGTACTGTTATTAACTACAATAAAACAGTGAGAGAAATAACCCATCCACAAAATGAGTTGTCTCTGTGAAATTAATAATATACACTGTTTTTAGGAGGACATACACACAAGCACATGCACACACACAACCATACGCACACACACACACGCACACACACACACACACACACACACACACACACACACACACACACACACACGGCCCAATAAGAACGTGGGCCTGGATGGTTGTGAAATGCCTCAGAGCGTTTTAAATCTACTGCATGAGGTCATCCTGTACAGGTCTTATTGATAGAACTCTGTTAAAGCCAAGAGAGGCATCACCTGGTTTATTGACGTGTGTTTTGTGTGTGTAAACAGTATGCATATCCATATGAGAGAGAGAGAGAGAGAGAGAGAGAGAGAGAGAGAGAGAGAGAGAGAGAGAGAGAGAGAGAGAGAGAGAGAGAGAGAGAGAGAGAGAGAGAGAGAGAGAGAGAGAGAGAGAGAGAGAGAGAGAGAGAGAGAGAGAGGGAGGGAGGGAGGGAGGGAGGGAGGGAGGTGGAGAGAGGGAGAGGGAGAAGGAGAGAGATAAACTACAACATCGAGGGGGGAAAAATGAAAATCGACTCTGGCACACGTGTTTTATTGGCCGTGCTGTCCTGTGCGGAGAAGGGAACAGACTGGTTCACTTGACGTTGACGGTCCACCATAAATCCAGAACACTCATTCTGCATCGCATGCCGCCGCACACTGTCTCTATTTAAATCATGTGGATCTATCGATCTTTATCTGAGATGATTTTTTTGTCCACTAAGCAGCTTAGCACACACATCAGTGTGGCCGCTTCCAAAGGGCTGAACGTATTAACGTGGGTCCACAGACGCACTCAATCACAACTGGGCCAGAAAAACAAGGTCACGGCTCGCACCAAACTTTTACTTTTGCATTCGTTGAGTTTTTTGAACACTTGTGTTATTGTTGGGGTACATCAATCATTTCAACCCCAGTATCGAGTTGATGGAGTAATGGTAAGGGGACTGGTCCGTGTTGGAGAGCATGTGGATTTTAGTGGGCAGCAGTCCTAGTACTCTGGGAGGAGACACAGAACCAAGGCATGTTTCCCTGTTTGGTTATGGAGATATTCTACTGAAGATAAACGCCTGCGAGAGTAGGGAGCTTTCAGAAGAGGATTTTAATAAGTGTATTTCTACAGTGATGATTTGAAACCTTTACAGACATTTCTTCAAAGAGCGTTGGAGTCCTGACAGGATGTTTTAGCTTGTCTTCCAACTGGGAAAAGTTCAAGAGTGCCGGCAAATTCTGTGTTCCCTCTGGGGACATGCTTTCAGAACCCCCCCTCCAGTGACATGTGCAATTGTCCCAATAGCACGCTGGTCCTCCGTGGGCTGTTGTTGTAGAGTGGATGTGTTCCTGTTTTGTTTCACAGTTCCCATCCAGCCTGTCCAAACCTCTGATCCATGCCACAGAGATGATTTACAAATGTTGACCGTATTCAAACATTATTCCAATAAGAGCTAGACCTTTTAGAAACAGCAGCAGCCCCCTGCTAGCCCGAAGTCAACAGGAGCCCGGTTGAGTAGTCCATGTTGAATAATCCCTGGGATTATTAAAATCCATTCAAATAGTCTGCCAGTGTTCAGGATTACAAACCGGATTTACACATTTGGATTTTCACACTTTTCTTCTCTGTAGAGGGCCTTTTTTCCTCCAATCCGCAAGCAAAGAGACAATAAGAGCACACTATTACTATGTGGTCAACATGTGGTTTGGATTTAGATGGGTTGTTTGAACATTTTGAAGGAAATACTCTAATATGTTGTTAACTTTCTTCTTCAAAGACAAGCTTCGGTATCCTGAACACTGTGACACACACTCACACAAACATTAGTTTCAAACGTAAGCACATTTACTAATTTAATTGTAAAATCCTTTTTTCTTTCAAATTTAAAAACAACGGCCAAAATAGAACCACGGAGCAGATGTTTGCCTTACTAATACGCTAAATCATTACACTCAAAGCACCATACAACAATGTCTTTGTCTAAGCTTATTGAGTTGATATAGTATAAACAGTAACGTTCTGGATGAGAGTAACTAATATCTAACCATAATGGGGCATCCCTTCACTGGAAGTTATGGACTGAGCGGTACGGCCCGTCCTACTTGGTTTCCACTAACGTGTGGCCCCGATGTGATGTATTTCTTACTTAAACAATCAAACTGTTTAGCACGGCTCTAAAGGCCTGAGCAAATGGCGCGTGTATTTCAATTAATTTATGTTTTAATTGGAAAAATGTTTTCAATTTAATTGGATATTCACTTCATTTGTCTTTGTGTCATGTGTTGTTTGTGATTGTGCTGCTACCAGCTCTTTTTACTAAAGAGACGCTGGCTTCCTGAACATACCTCAGCCCGTCTCTGTGGGGGCTTGTTTTAAGGGCCGGGCCAGAGGTACAAGACCCTGTTCTTGTCGGACCAAGTGAGTTTTGTAGCCGGGGGATGATTGCCTTCTTCATATCTTTTCCCTGTAACCCAAAAGTAACAGTTTGCGTCTGGGAGAAGGCTCCCGGTCACGGCTGAGCAGTCTGTCAGATAGCTCCAGTTGGTTTCACGCTCCAACTCGTACCGTCAGTGGTTAAATTGGGATTTTCTATGTGGGGGGGCTCTGATCCGGAGGGGCCGCCGCTCCCCATACGCAGAGTACGCAGAGCCAAAATTAAGGTTGCAAAAAAAAAAATCCATGATATTCGTTATATTAGTACATTAAAGAAATTAGCATTTTTTATATGTTGCTTAATATGTAACGGTCTCCGACTGCAATGAATCACGCGCACGAGCCGAGCAGGGGGGGCGTGGCTTTTGTGATTCCTGATTGGATGGAGGGGAGGGTGTGCAATTCGAAAAATAAATCGTTAGTCCAGTAAATCCAGCCGCCCGGGATTGTACCTTTAGGGCCCAGACATAGTCAACGCGAGCAACGCGCGTAAGCGACGCGAATGACGCGAGCGACGCGCTTCCTTTTATGGTTTATACAGCATACGCAAACGTCGCGGGCAATGCACGACATGCAACACACCATCAGGCCACGGGTGGCAGCAGAGTGTGTTTTCGTGCTTGACGTTGCGGGTGACCGTGACATTCGTGACATTCTAATCAAAATGGCTACGGAAGAAGAGTGCATTTTATTGCTCCTTTTACATCGGCGGCAACGCAGGAAACGCAGAGATAGGCGGTGGTATGTGCGCCCTTTAAATACCACCCGAGATCAGGATGGGGAATTTTTTTCTCTGGTGCTTCCAATGCGAGACATGGATGAGGAAAAACATTTCCAATATTTTTTCGGATGTCGGCGCCAAAGTTTGATGATCTCCTTTCGCGAGTCCTCCCGATACCTTTCCCGACTCTCACCAAAACCACCGGACCCGATCGGGGCTTCCCAAAGGTTTGCAATATTTGCAGTATCGCCCCCACCGACAAAGGCATGCAGTATTTGCACGGTATCGCCCCCACCGACAACGCATAGTATTGCACGGATCGGCGCGTCGCGTATCAAAAATTGGGAGGACGCGTTTTGCTACGCGTCGACGCATAATGGCGGCCGAAGCGTAGCGATGCGTAGCTTTCTGGACGCGTATGCGTAGCGATGCGTTGACTATGTCTGGGCCCTTAAAGGCTAGCCGATAGGCTACGTCACCATCATGTTAACGCAGGCTTTTAAATCTAACCTGCTGTGTTGCGCGCGCTCTCTGTCTCCAACTCTGTCTCTAAAGCCTGCCACACACATAAAGATTTTATAAATCTCAACCGATTTTTTATCTGTGAGAGACCCCCACACATGAAGATAAAAAATCGTGATTTAACAGTTTTTGATCGATCGTATTGTGTGAGGGTGTCCTGCGATTATTCCACAACACAGCACACAACAACACATATTAAGATTTGTCAAATGGGGGACGGACTCCCAATTGTCGGCCTTCCCCCCCCACACAAGACGATTTGACACCACAACGTTCTCCGCCGCCGAACTCGTAAATCTATTGAACATTGTTTTAATATTTTAACGATTGTCGGCGCCGACTGATTTCGGAGACCGATTGTCGGCCGAAATTTCACTCTTAACACACCACACCACTAACAAAGAGAATCTTATAAAATAATCTAAGAGCCTTTAAGAATAATCGGGCGATGTCTGTCCGTGTTCGGAGAAGGGGAAAATCGGGGCAAAATCAACACCGATTATCTTCTGTGTGTGCCAGGCATTATGTTAAATTTTTTCCTGCTTAATGAAAATGCAAGCCCATATCTAATGAAATATAGCCTATTGGTTTAATTTAGTTTCTCTTACCTCGCATTCACTCTTGTCTACTACGATAATTATGTCTGATGATGACCGTTAGGAATGATTTTGACGTTGTGTTAGTCTGTGATCTGGGGGGAGAGGAGGAGCTGCTGCGCAAGGTTCGTGTGCGCGATATGCCCCTACTCTCTCAAACTTGCTCCCAGATGTCTAGGCCAGCCTACTCCCTACTCTCCATTAATTTATGAATTGTGGTGTTTTAAAACAACATAGATTTGCAATGGAAAAGTTGTAAATGAGTAGGACAATATTGCTCGTGATGGACTAGGCAGACTGCCAAAATCGGCTGGAGCTGATCTGCTGCGCAGAACTCCAGACCCGGCCGCTTATGTGCCGGGGCTCCGCCCCGGACAGCCCCGGCCCAATTTAACCTCTGCGTACCGTAGAGCTAACAACATGCTAGCATACCGTAACACGTACTGTAGAGCTAACAGCACGGTAGCATACCGTAACACGTACCGTATTACAAACAACATGCTAGCATACATAACAGATACCGTAGAGCTAACAAAAGGCTTGCATACTGCAACACGTACTGTAGAGCTATTAGCACGGTAGCATACCGTACCGTTGAGAGCTAACAACAGGGCTAGGCATACCCGTTATTACAACGTACCATAGCGC
>OLKM01000548.1:278572-280875 GCA_900291075.1 Melanogrammus aeglefinus | reverse complement strand
TATGGCAGACAATATATGGGGATGGAACCAAACACTTTTCGTCAATGAGTCAAAAAAATGACAGTTATTAACAGGTTCATCAAAAGACTTCTGGAAAGGCTGGTTCTCGGCGACTATGTCTGTTGTGGTCCTGGTGTCCTGGGAGCTGCGTTGGCATCTGAATGTGATTACCGTTGTTGGTCGAGGGTACCGGAACGGTCCCGGTTTATGTGTGAAGAGATCGACGTGGTCTAAAGTAAACACACACACGGAGGCTCTGTTCTACTTTTCCCAGCAGTGGGAACACAAGTCCCGAACAGTACTACACGCAAACAAGCGAATTCGACATGCCAGGGGTGTATTATTTTGTGGCGTTAGTTATTCCCCATTTGTACATAGGATTTCCTGATACTAATAATAGGGTATATGAGGTATGGTAGGATGAGTCTCTTTTATATACCCCTACATGGGATGCACAGCCCCCCTTCTGTCAATCGTGTGACTTTGTTCAGGGACAATTTTTTAAGTATTTCACTCCTCGTTTATGTGTAAAGCCAATTTTAAGAACCCGGTCACCCCTGAGCAACCCTAAGGACTTCGTGTGGATTACAATACTGTGAACTCAATAAAGCGTGAGCTCTCCGTGTCTTGCAGTGGAGATATGGAGCGTGCCAGAGGAAAGACACCGCAGTGGAAGTAAACAGCGATACGCACAGTTCGGTACGAACACTCCATGAAAGGAAAGGAAGAAGAGATAAGAGTCTCAGCAGAACGTTGACTCCTGAGCCGTTACTGATGAAATACCAACCTCCGGATCCGCCCACCCATGGTTTTTCACTCTCGGTGGTTTGCGGTTCTAGGGGGAGACTTACAAGGAGTATCCTGGTTACTATCTACTGTGGAAGAGATTCTCATTATCGAGAGCTTCTGTAGAACCAACGGGGCGCAGGAGCAGCCCCAGGCTGCACGTACGCTATACATTACAGACTGCTGCTCTCACTCAGCAGCTTACTCTGAGGAGGCCCCTCAAAAGCGCACCTGTGCGGATTACATTTGATAAAAACAGCATACGGTCATAGGGTGGTAAATAAGGACAAAACAATGAGAAATAGACTCTTCCTGGTTTGACGCTGTTGTTGGTGATGAAAGAGGTGCCTTACACAGGCGTCCTGTGGTACTTTTGGAGCCCGCTGGATGTATTTAACTTACTAGAGGCGGGGTGCTTTTAGTTGGACGCATTCAGGAGCAGGAATGAAGTTCTATGTGTAGGATCTCATTATCCGAGAGCTTGCTGTAGAACGGTAGCACTCACTCAAGACACGGACTCTGCTCTCCCTCAGCAGCATATATTGGGCCGTTGTACATGATGACGGTTTGGTATAGGCACTATATATTATTCACCTCGCCGTTGTGAAGTATTATATACAGATCTCTGTGCTCATCTTTTAGCTTCAGCTGGTGAGTATCGTAACTTTATCAAAAGGTGGACGAGCACCTTCATAGCAGGTGCTTGCTAGTTTATTATGTATTGGCTGCGGATTAGCACTGTGTATGGATCAGTATCATTAGGACACAAAGTGATTACTCCTTATTTCTATTTTATGTCTGGTCTGTGTTTATATATGCTTTGTGTATTCTGCTCGTTAGCAACACTGTATCTCAGGTGACAGTAATGGGGCGATATGAAGGAGCCAGGAACTGGCATGAGGGCGACTACCTCTAGGATGGCCTAGGACGGTCAGATTCTGCGGCAATAGGGTATCGAACACACAGCAACTTTCTGCGGGAACCAGACACTCTAGCGAAATTGTCGCACACAAAGAATGGAAGGATGGTCTCCATTTCATAGAGCTAGGAGAGTAGGAATGTTATTTTGGTGTAATGGTGTTTAAGGTCATTTGTTTTAGTAGTTCATCTTGGAAATTATTTAGTCATTATGGGGAGACATATATGTTTCAAAACGCTCAAGTGATTCTCATGTGTGATGTGGTTAACACATCAAGATCATAGGTTGATCAGGGTGATGGTAATAGTTTGCAGTGAATTTAGGATTTTGCAGTGGCTACTGATACCGCACTCTGTGATGGCTTTCCAAAATAAAAATAAAAACTCTACAAATTCTTAATCCTTCTGTGCTCCCTACTGTGTTGTGGTTTTCTAATCAATGCCATCTCCTCTCTTATCCTCTTTCAAAATGAACTATCTCTGGCATTTCGGTCTCACTTCTAAGTGTTACTTCCATGATAGAAAATTAAGAGTTATTACATTGCATTATTACAGGGGGGGCTGCTGGGTTTGAATTATTAAATCAAAACAAGGGCATG